>QKMX01055851.1:0-12982 GCA_003401595.1 Venustaconcha ellipsiformis
ACACACACACACACACACACACACACACACACAGATGCTGTTATTATAATGTTATAGAGAGAGAGAGAGAGAGAGAGAGAGATGCTGTTATTATAATGTTTGAAATTTGTTTTCTTGTATCTAAAGACTTTTGTTATGGTGTCTATATATAGTATTGTGGGCATTTTTGTGGCATAGCTGATGCAGTTTCCATTACTTTAAGTTGTAAACTTTGTTTGTTCCTGCAGTGTTTAAAATTACAATACTCCTCTGAGCAGAGGACAGGCAAGTCAGCCATGTTTCAAATATTTCATTGATTGAATACCCTACTTAGTAAGTAGGAGGAAGCAGGATGACACACTTTACATACAACTTCCTCCTTATAGGAAGCAATTAGCCAATGATCAAATAGCTAATGACCTCTGACCTTTTGCAAGTTTTAAATTCCTCAGCTTGTCACTTGTGGTAATCTCTTGATCACTTGAACAAAATGCTTTGTGATGCAAGGATAATATGAAGACCAATAATCATCAAAGAACAATTAATTACTGATGGTATGCTTTGGATAAAGTTTTAGGACCAGCTAATGTTAAGTGTAGAAGAGTACTTTGCTATCCTAACCTTTGTATGAATGGTTTTCATTGAGAGGCAAAAGAAACGATTTAACATGCCTGTTGAGAGCGTAAGTTGAAGAGTTGAAGTAAATTACAGACATTGAAAGTGTTTACCATAATGTTAAGAATTTGAGGAACTCTAATATACTGACCTTAATTTCATTCATGATCATTGTCTCTAAAAAAAACAGATCATATTTAGTTAATGACATTCTTGGAGCAAGTTTTATGCTGAATCCAGATATTAGCATCTGTGGTGTCTGTAACTGTTTATTTGGACAATGACTGTAACAATGGTTATTTGGATGGTGTGCATAACCATTGTTATTTGGATGAACTCCATAGTGCCTGAGTAAGTATTACCAATTCTTACATTCCAACTAGCTTGCCTTGCATTATGGATATTAAATTACTTGAACTTGGGAACATTTTATGTCATCAAATGACCTGTTTTCTTGGTACATTTAATATTGCTCTGAAGTAAATAGTCCTAGTGGAACAAAATTTAATTTCCTTTGCTTTTATAGAGTTTTGCCAATAAATCAACCCTACACCTATAATGATATTGACTGGTGGTTTAGGGACTGATATCTCTCATTCATCAAAACCTGCAGAAATCTGCAGCCACTTTAGTCTGCACATATCTGTGTTTTTATACAATTACTGGTATTTCTCACTGCTGTTGAGCTGAAATATTCTTATGCTGATACAAACTGTATGTACATACTGGATCATATCTTAGATTTTGCAACTTTTAAATCCACTTGGAATAACACAACCCTCTGTGCTGTGGCCATTTTGAATTTCGTTCTTGACAAGGCTGTTACCGAATATGGGTAAGTGTCTAAACTGTGTGCATGTGTGTTCCCCAAAAAAATTTGCATGCTGCAAAATTGCACATTTTAATAAACAAGTGACATCAAACCTATATTATTGTCCATCAGTATCAAAGCAAATTTGTGGGGCTGATTTATGAGACTAGTGTAGAGAATGTTGTTAAATCATCAAAGTGTTTGCTCTTGCTTGTATACTGTAATGACGGAACTGTTTCTTTGTGTTGATATTTGTATGTTTTAAGCAACAAATTTTCATTCACACAGATGGCAGAGCTGTTTTCTTGTTATCTTATTTCATTGACCTGTGTTGTTAAATCTGCATCATTAGCCTTTAATTCACTTTCATTAATTGTTTATAGTTCCCAGCAGAGTGGAAGCAGTTTTGCTATTAGCCATGTGATACACAAGAGCCAGTGTACTTCCAGCCATTCCTTTAGTCATACCAGTGTACTTCCAGCCATTCCCTCAATCATGCCAGTGTACTTCAGCCATTCCCTTAATCATGCCATCGTACTTGAAGCCATTCCCTTAATCATGCCAGTGTACTTCCAGCCATTCCCACAATTAAGTCAGGGTCCTTCCAACCATTCCTTCAGTCATACCAGAGTTCTTCCAACCATTTCCTCAAGCACACCAGTGTAGTCCAAGCAGTCCATGAATCATTCTGATTAGACCTTACAAATACCCTCTCTGCCCAGCTTCTTGTAATTGAGTCATGAGATTTGTCTCAAACGAAATAAAATAAATTCTTTGATGCAGACTAACACGTTAATTATTTGAATATTTGACCAGAATATACCCAGAGATTCTGTCATTCCTTTCAGCTACTTCTGTGGTCAGACCGAACAAAGATATCTACCCACCACCTTTTAATTAACTGTAATAAAAGAAAGCCCTGGGTTATTAGTGTCCAGCCAGTATGTGAGAGATTCCTTTGTGATGCAGAAGTTGGTCATCTATACTGAATTACTATGCTGAATTATAAATATTGGTACAGTTGTACAACTTTTCCTACTAGCTTGACAGATGGTTAACTTGTCACACTTAGAGTGATTATGTAACTTGTTTGATTTTGTTTTGATTAGTCAAATTGCCAAAAGCTGTCTTTGCTTATACCATACATACATCACCCTCATATGCACGTGTGAAGTTGATTGAAGATTTTACAACTCAAGTCTGAGCCTCTGATGTGATTACATCTATGACATAACAAAAATTGGTGACATCAGAGAATCGGAGAACTAATGGGAGTACTAGAAGACTAATGGGAGTACTGGAGGGCTAAAAGTATAGTATTAACATACTTTTCCAACATTCCTCCTACCAATTTCAAAACATACAGCATCACAGTTATAAAAAGTGCACAAAACTTAGTTATTTCATTTATCAATTTATAATTTCTAACCTGATTATCAGGAGGTCTCAAAACTATTTTTTTTTGTGTGTTTCAAATCAAACAGGAGTTTCTTTTAGTAATACGATGACCATATTTGCATGGGTGGGTCTATGTTTTCAAGCAACAGATGTGATGTACTTCACCATCTTTTATAATCTCATTAATTCCATGCATTTTGGAGTTTCATATCTTTAAACACATGTATACAAGATTTCTGATTTGTTCAATTTATTACTGGTGATCATATTTATTTTAATAATTAGTTTCTTCTTCACCCGTTTACTAACTCACAAACTGATGATTTTTAGGAAAGCCATACATTTTTATTTTTGCCAGAAAACATAAGTTCTAGCTGCAAGATGTGTTTTTCTTGTTTAATTTTACTGTAGTATTGGGCTTATGTCAAAAATCTTATTTAAAGATGTTTTTGTTTAATTTTACCATGTTATTGGGCTTATTAGTAAAATCTTGTGCAAAGATTTATTTTTGACATTAAAACCCTTAAAAAGACAAAAGCATCTTTGAAATTTTCTTCTGTTTTTCAGAGCAAAGGAGTGAAGTTACTTTTAAAAATCAGTTTCTGGGTTCCATTTGGAAAGTAGTTTGCTTTGAAAAATGTAGTTTAGTCTGTAAACTAATTCTTGGTTTGTTTCACATATATTAAAAAAAAATCATTTCTTAAAAATTATTTTTTACAATCTTGTGAACAAGTGAAAATGTGTCAGGGATACTTTTCTCACAAGCAGTGTGTATTAATATAAAGGTTCTGACATAATATATGTAAAAGGTATTGTTCCATATATGCATAAATTTACCTTTATCATCATCAAATCTCATGTGCATCTGTTTGTCTAGGGGTCTGTTGTATATACCAATATATCTCTTTCATCCCCTCACACTCCCCCCCCACACATACAGCTTCCATATATGCATAAATTTACCTTTATCATCATCAAATCTCATGTGCATCTGTTTGTCTAGGGGTCTGTTGTATATGCCAGTATATATCTTTCATCCCCTCACACTCCCACACACACATACAGCTTTAGTGAGTGTCTTAGTGTTCTTTCAAGAAACAAGATGGTTTCAGGGCATGACTTCACCAATTCTGTCCATCTGTCTGTCCATTCACACTTCTTGTAACTAGCATAGCTAAGCAACCTTTAAACATAATTCATTGCTAATTGGTATGTGAATGGTCTATTACTTGTAGATGAACTTTTCAAGGTTTCTTCTTGTCCTTTCTCCAGTAAAACAATATTAATCTCCACTAGAGGAGATTCATATAACCAACATAGTTCAGGAATTATTCAACCTATCCCCATGCAATTTAGTGTGTACACTGCTTCATAGACTTGAAAGTGTTTTTGTTTCTGTTATTTTTTTAAAAAAAATAAGTTTTCTCTCATCAGTTCCAATTTGGATAGAGTTAATTAACTTCTTGTCTTCACATTGAATGCTGTTTGTAACCATAATGTGTCAAGAACCAGGCACCATATTCTGATGCAGTTTGGTATAAACATAGTTTGGTTGCTATAGTCACATTCAGAAGAGTTAAGGATCCCAGATCGTGCTAATCACAGTTATAAGAGTTATGGACCTCGATTGCTCATTCTGAGTTTTTTTTTCAAGAAAACTTCAATGTTTTTTTTTTTATATTATTTTCAACAACACTTGGCATTTGGCTTCAGATTGATGGGACTAATTTGTAGCGTTTCATTGCATTATGATATCCTCTACAAGAATAACCCCCAATATAAAAGACAAGTTCTATTTTGATACTTTTTAAGTCCCAGAAGCAAGAAAAATAGCTTTAATTAAATACATTATTAAAATAATAAGCACACGTATTACTCTTTGAAGCGGTTTTTGCATAATAACTTTTGTTTTAGATTATGTACTGTGACCAAAACTTGTGGAGGGCTTGCACTTAAAGCTATTTAGTTTGGGCCAAAAGGTCATAGGTCAAGGTCATTGTGGCTAAAGGAAAATGTGTTTTCCTGAAAAACATGTTTTAAACTTATTTTACCAAACTATAGATGGCATGCTTTTAGGGGCATAAATAAACCTGAAGAATCTAGTCTGAAGTCCTGATTTAAAAAATGTTTTTTCACACCAAGTTTGGTTCAAGACTGCATACCTTGACCAAAGTTCCAAGTCATTTAGAGCCATTGGTCATCATTCTCCAGAGTCAACCTGCACCACACTGTGCCTACATAAAAGAACATTTAAACACAAAGTGGGGGTATTATATGCCATTCACTGTCCTCTTTTTGAAACTTTTATAATTATAGACTGGTCACCTCAGGTCTTATCATAAGAGAAATGTGATAACTTTACTAAACTTTGTAGCATTTGAGCCAAATTTGCCATGTAGCAGTATATTGCTGAAACCTAGAATGTGTTGAATTTCAAGCGTTTCTAATTATCAATTAAAAGAGTTATGGCCTATGAATGACTATTTTTCTGTCTTTTCTTTCCACAGCATAATTTCATCAAGAAATATTATATTTTAGCCAAGTGGTTGAAACATGCAATACACCCATTGTTTCTAGCTACATTAAGGGCCTTTTCCAATACACAGATTACTTATAACTATAGTTGGGACCCCCTGCAGTGCACATTATAATTCTAGTTAGGCCCTTTTCCAATGCACACATTACTTCTAGCTACAGTTAGGGCTCTTTTCAATGCACCCATTATGTTTCTGGTGCATTCTAGCTATAATTAGGGCTCTTTGCAATGCACACATTGCTACTAGCTACATGTATAATATACTATTCATGGTAAATACAAGTAATGCTTATCCTGGGTATTCAGTGATAGGATGAGAAACAACTTGGTATTTAATGATGCGAAACAACTTGATATTTAATGATGGGAAACAACTGGATATTTAATGATGGGAGACAACTGGGTATTAAATGATGGGAAACAACTGGGTATTTAATGATGAGAAACAACTGAATATTTAATGATGGGAAACAGCTGGATATTTAATGATGGGAAACAACCAGGTATTTTAATGATAGGAAGCAACTGGGTATTTAATGATGAGAAACAACTGGATATTTAATGATGGGAAACAACCAGGTATTTTAATGATAGGAAACAACTGGGTATTTTATGATGGGTAAACCATGGGATGTTTGATGATGGGAAACTACATTTTAATGGCTTTTTTAAACTCCATGTACTAAACTTTATTGAAATTAGTCAAGTAGTGAAACTGGAGAAATTTAACAAGTGCAATTTGTATCCAAAGTGATATCTGCATTTCATGAATGCCTTTATTGCGAGGTAGACTGTCAGACATTGAATAGAAGTATACACTTAAGACAATGAGTTTCTTGAAAACAGGGCCATGACTTTATAAAAGAAATTATTTATGTCATATAGATGTTCTTTTTGAGGTGATATTAGGTCCAAAATTACAGAATTCAATCCAGAACAGGGAAGGGTTTAGTTTTTATCTCCTTGCTTAATTCCATTAGAGCCAACTAATTGTGTTCATACAACTATTTTCCATACATCAAGGCATTCTGCTGACTGCATATGACAAGCTGGAAGAGTTCAACTTTTTCCTTAGAGTCTTTTAAAGTTTAAATAAATTTGTACAAGAACACATGATGGTTTCAAGCAAACATCTGTATCCAAACATGTTAAAAGACTGTAAACAACTAATTTCCCCATGTCATTTGAAATCAGCTCATGCCAGCAAGAATAGGTATTTTTTAATGTTCAGAGTGATGTATAAAATAAAATCAGAGTTACATTCAGAATCGAGGATTCTTTTGGACCAAATGAAACAGCATTTAGTACATTATACCATTCTCATTGTTATTGCTGTAGTTTGTCGTTCACATATGAAGTTGACCATTGCATCACTAACTGGTTTGGTTTCTGTGAGTACATGAGGCAAGTCTATGCTCTGAAGCTTCTGTGGCTCATATGACAGGAGATGAGTTTGTTTGATCAATAGAGGACATGCTCTGAGCTTCACACATCTGCACTGCCTCTGCAATTCTTCTTCCTTCAAAGTATGATGCTTTAGTATTGATATGACATTGAGTAGTCCTGTATGAGAGCTTCTCAGGACTCGGGTAGCCAGTGTCGAAGTGTTTCAAGGATGATTTCAGTCAGAATCTTTGAAGCATTTCTTCAGACCACCCTGAGATTGCTTTCTCTCTTTTAGTTCACCCTAAAACATCATTGGTGGTAGCTCTTTTGACATTCTGGTGACATGGCCAGCCTATCTCAGTTGTGATTTAAATTGCAAGTGTGGATACTAGAAATGCCAGCCCATGTAAGAACCTCAGTGTCTGTTGCCCTGTTTTGACATCTTATCCTCTTCAGTTTTTTCTGTCAGTAATGTGAAAATGATTGCTTCTAGACATGGTGTCTTGGCAACCATCATAAGCATGCAGCAGGGTAGATAACACATTGGTTTTGTAAAAGACCTTAAGACACATTTTTGTATAGCCTGCCACAGGCCACACTTGCTTTAGCAATTATGGCACTGTTTTCATAATTGATGTGGAAAGCATTTATTACTGTTACAGCAGAATTGTCATGCAGCCAATTTGTCCATGACCATTTCTTTTAACCTCTGTAGTCACTGACCACAAGTACAGGTAACCAGCACTTTGCAGTTAACGATAATAAAGAAAATGGTTGGTTTGGTATGGAGGTTAATGTGAAAAGTTTTGAACCAGTGCGGCAGCATTTTACTACTAATTTTTTGTATAAAATGTTGATTAATATGCATCTCTTTTGCCCTGGGGGTGTTCAGCTGTTCACAGCAAATCTGTTAAAGTCATTTATGTTTGATTCATTTGTAACTGCTAATGGGAGCAAAAAGTGTCTCAGAAGGCAGATTAGGGTTAGGTTTATGAGTATTCACAATACAGTAAAACCTGTCTTGTGAGACCACTGCTATGCAAAACCACCTGTTTTATGAGAGGCCAGGTTCTCCTCGCAAAGATTTATAGGTTATATACAGTTATGACCTGTCATGAGAGACCACATGTCTTGAGCAACCATTTTTTTGGGCAGAGGGGATGGTCTTTCAAGACAGGGTCTACAGTATTGACTTTAAGTAAAATTTTACGATCTCTTAAGAGATAATTCATAAGTATGATAAATACCATTTATACTTGCTTATGGGTTGAGTCCAACTGCAAATTGCACAGACTCAGGTCTGCCATCACATAATGTGCCAGGTGATCCGAGTCCAAGGATAGAACAAACAACATAGACCCTGATCTGTTCATATTGATGAAACATCTGTTGATTTCAGTTGTCTTCATTTAACATTTGTCAGCTGAGTTATGGCCCCTGATTGGCAGACCCAACCACATTTGTTCTGCACATAATTATTGGATTTTAATACAAATTTAGTAGGCAGCTTGATATTAATGAGACCTCAGCTGAATATAGTTGTCAGTGTTGCATAGGCACACTTTTGGCATATAGCACAATTTATTAGTGGAGTTATGGCCCTTAACTGATACTTTTGGCCCAGTAGATACTTTAGTATGCTACTTTATTTTGATAACACCTTGGTTTCATTTGAATTTTCAGTGTTCTGTCTGTGGAGCAAAGATGTGGTCCCTGATTGTTTGACCCATCCACTTTTTTTTCAATATAATAATTCCCTTAATTTTTTATTATTCATTTTCAAGAAACAGATAAATGCAGCTGAAGCTCTTTATTGATATAACTTTTACAGAACTTGAATATTGGCATTCTGTATCATCATTCATTGGAATTATGTTTTGTCTTTGTGGCTTTTATTTGCAATTTTTACATATTATTAGCTATAACATGGCAAGAAAATATGAGCTCAATGCCTTTCTCAGACACACCAAGGCATGATACTAAATGAGGGACTTGCATTTTCGCATGCAGCTTTATATTGGTGATACCTAACCACCTGATTGTCTGTGTCACATTATTGCTTAAATATCGTCATTTACACATGTACTGTAAGTCTCTGTTTCAATAAGTTCTTCATCCCCATTTTTAGTTTTGCAAAAGTAGGTCACACTGACCTTCATTTTTGCATGGAACTTTAACACTGTTTTCTTTACAATTATAAAATTTCATCACGGGATTCATTTGGAGAATAAATATACTCAGCTTTTAAGAAATGAATCAGTCTTCTCTGACCTGAGTTACTCTACTGGTGTGTTATACATGTACATGTTTTGGATCATGAATCAGCAGAGTAAGCCAGACATAGCTTTCCACAAAGTTTCTATTCTACTATATTGTTCAACATACTGATTACTGGTAAGTACCAGTTTTCCTGTAACTGGATATTAGTGGATAAAGAACTCAGAGTTACTTACAGGAAACTGGTAGCAACATGGAAGATTTAATAGAGTTTAGCTTTCCTCAGTAGATGTGTTATGGTTATGCTATGACTTGCCCCAGCACACTTCAAAGGCATTTGTACCAGACTTACCTTTAGTTGCATGTTATCTAAAACTTAGTAGATTGGTTTGGTTTGCTTTAATGTTTATGGCATTGCTTATATTCTGTTGTTTCCACTTTTGAAAGTGAGTCCATGGAATCAAGGCCAAAGATTTTAGGTGCTTTGTAGCTTCTGTACTTGCCTGCAGAAGTGAAAAAGAGGAAAAACAAGAAAGAAATTGAACATTTCCTCAAAGGATAATTTACAGATTCACATATACATTATTTTGTGAAAGTAATACTGGATGTCAAATGACAGTTTAGTGCTTGATGCTTGAACACTGAAGGAGATTACTTCACAGTCTGTAGTTCAACAAGTATTTGAAGTGCTAATGTTTATTGCTTGTGTGTATAATCTAGTTATTAAGTTTCTTTACAAGGTGAAATTTCAAAGTAAATTGAAATACAAGGTAGCAAGGAGTGATGTGGGGCCACATTTTTCTTGCCCTGATCCTATTTTGTGTAGTAAAATTAAATCAACTCTACTCCCAATACTGTAGTTCTCCCATCATAAGAGCATGCTTTACAAATGAAAAATTGGTATGGATTCCGTTCAACTTGTGTGTATGTTTGTATATTTTCTTTCAAGTTTGATAAACTATTGCACATAATTTTACATGGTTTTAATTGCTCTTTTTAACTGAAAAAGTATAATAGTATAATATCTTTTTAGCACATACCAGAAGACTACTTTTCTGAAGAAGTATTTTACAAAATTAAAAATTATAACTACAGAATGGAGACAGCATGCAAGCTTAGTTACTTTGAGTGGGTAAATGTATCCCTTTTTATTATAAAGTGATAGAATTATATGTATGGTTATTATTTAATACAATATCCTTCATTGTCAGATGGTATCACTGTATGGACAGCTTCAAGCAAGGCAGTGATGCACCAGTATTACCAATAATACCTTGCAGAGAACTAGTCATAATGAGTTATAAAGATGGAGGCTATTGGAATGGGATTTGTACTGGAAAGGCCATGGCCTCCTGAAAGTTATACTTCTGCTGACTGAAATTGACATTTATTAACTTTCTAAAATAAGTGAGCTCTTATGTTGTGAAGGTTTAATGTCCAGTAATTTTAAATTGTTGAAGTATTGTTTCAGAAAAACTGAAAGGATATACCCACTTGACCACGATGAACTGTAGTTCAGTAAATAGTTCTTCCTCATTATATCCCTGTCCATGAAGTCACATTCAGTATACTGCCACTGCCTTATGGGTAAAGTCATGATATAATTAAACTTAACTTCTTTTTTATGACTCTTACTGGCAAAATAGGCCAATACTTCCTTCTTCCTCTTTCTTCTGTCAGTGGCTTTATTTTGGACCTCACTCCCATGTGTTCCAGCCCATTTCTTTCACCTCTTCTTTAGATAGTTTCTGCCAGGTCAGCTTTGGTCTTCATTTTTATTTTTCCTTCAGGTTTCCATATCATGTCAGTAGTCATTGATCTCTGCTCTAATCTTCTAATTGTATGGGCTCTGTATCCATTGCCATCATGGGCTGTCTATATGAACTGAGAGCATGGGCTATCTATATGAACTGACAGCTTGGGCTATCTATACAAACTGACATCTTGGGCTATCTATATCCACTGACAGCATGGGCTATCTATATGAACTGACAGCTTGAGCTATTTATATGAACTGACAGCTTGGGCTATTTATATGAACTGACAGCATCGGCTATATATATCCACTGCCAGCTTGGGCTCTCTGTATCCATTGCCATCATGGGCTATCTATATCCACTGCCAGAATATACTATTTATATCCACAGCCACATTTTTATTTCCTATGTTAATGGTACATTTTCTGCTGTTCTGCAAAGCTCTTCCTAAACTGATCGAAAAACATTCCATGAGTTATGTACAATGTAACGCAAAATACATGTCTATAAAATACTACTGAATAATTTATATATCACTATAAGTTCTTGAATGTCCTGGTGTATACAGGACATTTGGGTCAAAATCCACACAAGATAACAAATTATGTACTTTCCATTATGTCAGTGCCATTCTGTAGGCTTCATTTTTGGTTGAGTATTATTATAGTACATTGCCATTCCTATTCCCCATTAAATGCCCCCAAATCATGTCTGAATGTTTAAATAGGATTATCTATCAGTTGTGGGGGATTTAATGACTTTGGGATTTGTGCCACTTAGATAAATGTCAACAATTCACTGACAGGATTTTTATTAAATTTTGCATGATTGGTGATAAGTGTTTTAGTATGCTATGAAAATGTTTAGCTGAAGATTGTACACATGAGACCAAAGCTGGAGACTCCATGTTTTTCTTCACATTCCTTGATTATTATCAGCAGCATAGGCCTAGGTGATACAGTTTGATAGAGACAGGATATAACTGGCATTGTTGTGAATGCTTTGTACTTGTTCACACTGGATAATGGATAATGGTCACATCTTGTTCAGGTATTGGATGATGGAGTCCAGACTGAGGCATATCTAGTACACATCCACACCTGAGTTAGCAAAGTACACAGGTAAAGCTGTCTTACCTGGATTGTGTTTATATATACTTATATGGAAGTGTATACTTTATCATGATTTTATTCCTGACACTATTCTTTCTGTGATAAGGTGAGGGCTACTTAAAACGTGACAAAGTTACAGATGGCTTCCTTTCTTGTTGTATTAATATTTTTATAAAACACAAATGGAATACTATCTCCACCTGTGATTGCTGCATCCAGAGTTTTGTTATACATTTAATTTGGAACAGTTTTCATTAAGGCTTGGTTTCCCTACTGAATGGAAGCTAACAGCTAACTTCAAAAAAACAGATGTTTGGATTAACTGTGAAAGAGTTAGGTATGTGGAAGGTCCTTTCTGTCTTTTCAGCTGGCTGTGAATGTGTAATTATTACAGACTTAATTATTCATTATTATAAATGTACATTATAAGTGTACTGTAGATGTACAGTTTGTTTTTTATTAGGCTGTACTGTAAAGTGCACAGAAAGAGAAATTTTGTATTGGATCGCTTTTTATGAAAGTCATTAAATATGCTATCTTGTCATATGAACACCTTAAAATGAAGTACAGGATACAGCATTCACTCATTATAATGCTGTCCATGGGAGCCATAGAGTATATAACACCTTATAGTGTAACCACCTTAAAATGAAGTACAGAATACATTACTCCTTCATTATAATGCATTATAATGTTGTCTATGAGAGCCCTATAGCATACCACATTATGAAACCACCTTAAAATGAAGTACATGGCACATTATTCACTCATTATAATGCTGTTCATAGGAGCCATCAAATATCCAACATTATAGTAAGACCAACTTATAATCAAGTACCTTCTTATTTCATTTCTTCTTAAACTTGCTGATTTTTGCAGAATGTGAAGAGCAAGAATCCCTGACTAGGGTGGGTTATTGGCTAAACCAATTTTTTATTGTCTGTTCATTGTTTTCAAAAATATCTCCGTTTACATCACTTCTTCATTATATTGCTGTCCACAGTAGTCACAGAGTATAATGCCATATTATAGTGAAACCACAATATAATGAGAGAGTGCTGTATCATGCATTTCATTTTAAGGTAATAATCAGTGTTCTTATGGACAGAATTATAATGAAAAGTATTTATCATGTACTTCATTTCAAGGTAGTATATTGTATGGCTGTCAT
>QKMX01055933.1:0-13886 GCA_003401595.1 Venustaconcha ellipsiformis
GCAGTGTGGCAGTTTATAGTGATGTCTAGCATTGGTGCATAATGCAGCACACATGTAGCATCATGTACCACCCAGTCGCATTATCCTGACAAAAGGACGACCAGACCTAACACTGACTGATTAATGCTGAGCGCCTAGCGATGCAGCTGTAAGCACCATTTTAATAAGTCTTGTGTACGATTTAGCCAGGGTTCGAACCTGCGACCTCCCGCCTCCGAGGCAGACGCTCTAACCACTAGGCAAACAGAGCGGTCAATATCCACGACCTAAAAGATCCAAAGATTACACTCGGTCTCTCTGCGTCCATATATGTAATTATCATGTCCCCTTTTGAAGGTAATCATAATCGTGAAATCATTTTACTCTTGGCTTGCCATGCTGAGACTGAAAATGTAAATTGATTCCAATCTGCTTGGGATGGATCTGCAGTACTATTTTGAATATATAACATTGATCAACATGGCGGGTTGAGCTTGTAAACTATCACTTGCCTCAGTACAACTAGTTAATTTATATTTAATGATCCTTAAAGACCTGAATATTTGAGGCTTAATGTGACATTTGCCTCTGCTAAATGTCGGATGGTGGAGAATAATGTCATTAACTTAGTCTTTAATTTCTTTCTATCGATACCCTCTATTTGACTCGGAATAAAGTAGCCCCACCTCCACAGGAAATTACAGGTTCCACCTATTATATTCTTTAGACAGAAACGAGCAAGTTGCTGTTATACAAACTCTATCACGATATTGATTTCTAAGGCAGATTACCACGAATGATTGCGGTATTTTTGTAACATACCGCGATACGTTTCACGGTATACCTCAATTCTATTAGAGATCAACAATTCAATCTTCTAGGCAGGTGCAGGGGATATTTTTTATTACATTTCAGGCTCTAGAATATCTGGAAAAATATCTTGCTCTGATTGAAAGGAAGATAACACCATATTATATTCATTATATTATTTCAAAAATAAAATTATCTCTAAAGACAATAAACTATCTCGGCATGAAATGAAATCGCTGCCCACCCACCCCCACCACATGAAAACGGATGATCATTACCTTACACTTACACATAAATTGGGTTGATTACGCTTACGTTATAGCTGACAACCTGTACCTTACACTTACACATAATTTGGGTTGATTACGCTTACGTTATAGCTGGCAACCTGTACCTTACACTTACACATAATTTTGGTTGATTACGCTTACGTTATAGCTGACAACCTGTACCTTACACTTACACATAATTTGGGTTGATTACGCTTACGTTATAGCTGACAACCTGTAGAAGACATTGTGCTGATATTGCAAAGTTTGTTGATAAAGATAGGGATTGATGTCAATGAAGCCTGAATTTTCCTAGCTGCAGTAATGATATAAAAGGCAGGGAAACTTCCAGTAGTATGCTAACAATGGGACTAGATATGTATTAGGGAAATTCAAACATGATTACAGGTTCATAAATGCAATTATATTTCTATAATTCTAAATTAATTTATGACAAATACTATTATTTTGTAAAGAAAATGGTAACCAGTTTTTTTTCATGAAAAATTAAATCCATGCATTATACAACATTAAATGTGTAACACGGTTACTCAGCGATTCCCGCACATTCCTTACTGAAGTACCATTACAGTTAAAAACAATACGTGGTATGTACCACCTAAAATACATACAGCGGGTAAAACGGTATACTCGTAAAATTGCGCACCTCTCTATTGTTTCTTTGATATTCCCACTGTTACGACTCTCTGGTCATAAACTAAGTAACTTAAAGAAGCAAAACCAACAAGTTTTGTAAAATTTAGTAAACAATTTAGTTTTTAAATTGTCATAAAATGGAAATTTAAGAGGAACTTACAGTATTATGAACATAATACAAAATAATCATGTAAAAGTTCCACTGAAGTCCAAAAAAATTAAATGTTCAAAATAAATTCCAGATCCATGAATATAATGGTCCACCAACAGTCCTGTCGTGTCAAGATGGCGTTGTCTAGAACATTAAATAATTCACAATAGTCCAAGAACAATGTTATAGTCCAATGAGCACTTTCTATTTCCACTGAATAATCCAAATGAATGTTTCCTCTCAAATAATATCCAAATAGAACTTAAAATATGTCTGTATTCTTGATGTCTAAACAAGAACAGAAGAATAAGATTGAGAAAATTGTCCAGGTACTAGTATAGAGGCATAAAAGACACAGTACGCATTTTGTAAATACTGCAAAGTGACGAATCGCAAATTTCCAACAGAGTAACAAGACTCTCATGATCTAACCCATCAAATAGGAAATGGCTTAATTCTTCTAAGAACCCACCTGATCAATCTGTCCAATGAGAAACAGACCAAACTGTTAACATGTTTACTACAAATTTTATTATTAGTAACTGCAAACACGTATGTAAGCATCTGTTTATACATTCTTTGCAATTTCGCGTTCTTAATATCTTACAAAAAAACAAATGAACGTGCAAAATTTTAACTGTATATAAAGGCAATTTACAGTCATGAATAAAATTTACAGAAATTATAGATACGCCTAACACCATTTGAACGTATGACTTTACAATCTTAGACATTAATTTCCATGCATGGAACAGCTTGTGTTATGTTCCTTCAATGTTCTCATTCCTTCTACATTTGACCGCTTTTACTTTTTTCATTAAACTGTGTGATCAAGAATTGTCATTTGTGTGAAACTGATGAAGTAATTAGCAAGGATTAGCAAAGATAACGCAAAATGGATAATGCGGGAAATCAAAATGATAACACTTGCTAAATATTGATCATCGTTATAACCCATCTCAGTTTGAAATGTGCTTTAAGATTGATGCACTCTTACATTTAACGATGTAAAGATAAAAAAAAACAAAGGAAGCTGGTTTATGTGTGAATAATGGATGACTAATATTCAAGTCAATAGGAAGACGCTTGTGGCTTTGGTACAAAATTCCATCTCGGTAATACTTCGATTGTATGATATACTTTAAAAAAGAAAACTCGCCAGAAAACGACGGAGAACTGAATTTTAATAAATCATTATTTCACCTCTTTGGACTTATTAGCACATGTTCAGAAAAGGCAAAGCTATTAATGATCAAATGCTTAAAACCAATTGTGAATTGTTTACCCAAGAATAAGTCAGAGGGCCAGTATGTGACGTACTCGTGATGTCATTCACTAGCCAATGTATATGCATATACAATCACAGGCACTATAGCATTCCTATTTATTTTTCCCCGGTCATTATCAGAAAGATCCAAACATGTTCCGGTCATTATCAGAAAGATCCAAACATGTTCAAATTGATATTCAAGTATGCGGCAAGCTATTTAGTGAGCTCGTCAGATGAGTAACGGTTTAGAAGTGCATGAGCTAAGGGGATGGGGAGACATTGGCTATCAAAAAACTCTAAAAATACGTAACTTTGTTGTCGATGACTAAAGACAGTAACTATGTATAATTCTAGAATCTTAAGTGAAATACTGAAACAGGTTTTGCTTTTTTTTACAACAAATATATCATACTTACATGCATTTGCAATATACAAATTCAATGAACGTTTTTAGAACTTGCATAAATAAGAACATGCTGTGAGTCGAATGCTACTATTAAATGTTGAATCAACAGCAGAATCCAAGATTTGTTTGATCTAAAATAAGACAAATTTTTAAATTTGCTTAATTTCTTGTGCTGTTGTTTATTTTCTTTGTTGTTGTTGTTCTTTGTTTGTTTGTTTTGTTTTGTTTTTGTTATTTTGCATTTTTATGTTGTTTTTTTTGGGGGGGGAGGGGTGGTTATTCGTCAGTTCAATGCATTTTACTGTATGCTTTTGGGAACCCAAATCAGTTGAAGAGCTACAACAACCCATTCATACAGCTGAACATTCTAGACGTAATAGATGGCAATGATATATCACGCAGAAATAGAGAAAGACATAAAACAGAGATAAGCTGTGTTCAGCAAAATTTCGCGAAATTTCTTTGTCCAATAAAAGGTCAGCATCATTCGGACTTGATATTTGTATATTCTTTTACGAACTAATCAAACGTTTTGGTTCTTGTCCCAAATTCTAGTCAAGACCGTGATTATTTTCACAGCCAATAATGTTGTCGCCCTCCAGCCACAAAATAATTTGCAGTAAACCTAGCACCACTTTTAAGACGTTATGCTGTCATTGAATTCTGTCATTTTCTTGTAATTGTAACCATGAAAAACGCCATGCTGCAATTTGAAATGTTGTCCATATAATGAATTCCCAGGGCCGGTGCAAGGGTATTTGGCGCTCTAAAATAAACCTTCCACATTGCCCCTTTCCCTTGGGCATACCTTTTTATCAACTGTTCATTAGTATTAACACACGTTCGACTTGATAATTTGTTAATTTCATTATTTATTCTACATATTTAATGATAATAAATTAATAACCCTGACAGTGTACTTTGGTTTGGGCGCCACTCACCCCCACACACTTTTGGAGCCCTAGGCGGCCACCTAATACGTCTAATGGGCTAAACCGTCCCTGCATTCTCAAAGCTGTTTGCAGACTAATTCTTGTTCATACCGATTGGCTCAGTGAGATCTCATTCCAGGGACTTTCATTTCAGTAGTTGTGCTAAAGTGACTATTTTAATTTATTTCGAACATGTATCGGTGAAAAACAAATGAGATATGACAGTCTATAGAATTTTATGTTGATTCGTTATCACTGACAGTTTAGATCCGCCTGAATATACAATGTTAAAGAAGAGAAAAATATGTTCTTTAGATTGATTATATAAAAGGAAAAAAAGGTAACATCTGTATGCCATGTAGTTTCATTCTAATCCTCTGTTTGTAAGAAAAAGTAATTTTTTTATATCATTCATCCCTATAAGACTCAGTTTCAGCGCTGTGAGGAATTCTGACAGTAGTTTTACATGCGTCGGTTCCGGGAATATTCCGGGTTCTTTCTTCACCAGATACACTGTCCGCCATGTATAGCTTATCACGTGATGAAAATTCGCGTTAAACCAAAAGACAACATCAACAATCTCAGAACCAGAGGAGTTATTATCAAACCGGAATATATTTTGACTTTTTATCAACGTATCTTTCTGTGTTAGTGTTTTGTCCGTCCAAATCCACCATTCTATTGGCACTGCGAAACCTGTTTAAATATGCTCCTTGTACTACATGTATACACAAGACTGGTCACCAAAACCATGGTAATCCAGGCTTAACAATATATTTAAGGAATCTTGTCACTTAAAAATCAGACTTTCATATATCGTTTTTCAGCCGCCCGGTTGATTAAAAAAATAATTTCATTTTTGTTTGTCGTTTCTGTTAATACAGCTGTATGTTGTAACTGAGCACTAATATCAAATATCACTCGGTAGTACGTTTCCCTTACTTAAAACATTAACATCCGACATGAATTCCTTGTCCGATGTGTTCCATGTAGACGAAATTAACCAATAGTCATGGTCTTTCTTTCTAAACAGTTCGAATCCTCCAAGCCTTGTTGAATTTCTCTCGTGATGAAATAGAATTAAACCTATGATTATCACCTTGTTTAGAAAAATTTAATATACTCCCATCCAGCCTTCCGATTCATGCTCCAATTCCTATCCTAACGATATATTTTTAAATTATTACCTCCATGCATCAAAAAATGTACATATTAGTTATAAAAATGAAATTGATCACTTCCTCGTGATACATCTGTTTCAGGGCAGTGCAGGCGTTTAACCCCGTAAAACCTGAGGACAATATCACTGGACCAACCTTTCCCCCACGTTGTGCTTTTCAAATGAGGAACACAGCCTTTATACTCTTCTCAAATTTTCCATCAGTATTTTGGGGTGCTAAGCCTTGACAGTAGTGCGGCTAACATATCTCAACTATTATTCAATCACACGCTGCATAAACACTAACTTCGAAACAAGAACTTATATAAATGTGTTTCCAGCTTCGTTCCCACAGAGAATGCCTGCGATTTTTATACATTTTTAAATTTGGAGGATCATTCATTTCAACAGATAAACTAGAAAGTAAGGCAGAGCTATGACTAACTGCCATTGTAAATAACTAAATAATTACATTAAAAAGATCCGTTTGTTTTGTTTTTTTTTCTCGCAAAATTGGATTTGACCAGAATATCTATCTCAAAATGCAATTTTGCTACAACGTTGGCATACGTGATGCATGATAAAAACATAAATATATTTGATCTACTCAAAATTTATTTGTGACAAATTTAACTGTTTTTACAAACAATATTATTTTTATAAATTTTATTTTGTCATGAAAAATGAACTCAAGCTGTTAATATTATTAAATTCAAAACAATATTAACCGAGAATTGCGTTCATTCTGCACTCACGGGAAAAAGAAACCCCGATGTACAGGTATAGTGAGTGAAAAGGTACTATAGGACGTAACACGGAATAAAAAAAACCGGTATACAGGTAATACCACTCACCTCCAATTCACTGCATCTTCATTTTTATTATAGGTTTCATACATGAATGAATTCAATTTACTGCTCCGTTCTTAGATGCTATTTATAATTAAGTTCCTATTTTAGTAAACATACTATTTACCTTCTCAGTAGTTTGTCCTGTCATATAAAATGCTGCAATGTGAATACAAATCGTGAAGAGGGCTTTAACTCCGTGTTTTGAATACATAATTCGCCAAGAAGACTTCTAATGGATGCTTGAATATAAATTTCGTGAAGAAATCTGTTGCTATGTGTTTTGAATGCAAATTTTAATGTTTTAATAGAAAACTTCGTGAAGAAATCTCATACTAGGGGTTTTGAATACAAATTTCGCCCAGAAGCTTTTCACTAGCTATTTGAAAACCAATTTCGTTAGGAAAGTCTTTAATAAGTGGTTTAATTTCACTCTTGATAGTGATATCAAATTACTGTTATTGTAATTTGATGTCAGGATGCATAGTAAATAGAAGTTTATTATGTTTTAAATTTACAAATATTCCATGTTCCAATTTTCAAGCTACATATTTATATTCAAACGTACGTCTTCATAGTTAATATATTTAAGTTATGTCATTATTTTAAAAATAAATTTGGGAACAATGCACTTGGGATAGAGTCAGTTCCTGAAAATATTAATTTTGTTCCGCAGAAAGTACCGTTTTTAAAAATGATTTTACAGATTCAGTTTGAAAACAAAATACTTAACAATGACAAATTTCCATTTGGATCGTATCTGAAGCACTCTTAAAATATTTATTTCTCCCAGCCATCCAAGCTTATATTGCGTACGTAATCTTGCTTGACAGACGTTGGCAAAGATAAGAAGAATTTCATCATTTTATACTGTTATCGTTGTTGCCATTATTCCCAATGGCAGCACATTTAAGATCTTACTATTCAAATACACAGAGGCTTACATGTGTGCTTGACACAGTTAACCTGTCCAACTAACTACCAATAAACGTTATTGAAAGGCAAGAAGGTGTACTTGTATGCTTGATTCAGTTGTAATATAAAATGTCCCATCAACTACCATGATCGCTTGATTACCGAAGCTGTGTAACAAAGTTTCATGCTTAGTATAACGTTGTTTACATAATTTAAATCTCTAATGAAACGTTTTCCGATATAAACTATCTTTACCTTGAAAGAGATGGGAAGGTTTTATTTTGGCCATTACATCGCATAATGCATGCACCAATAGAATATTAGCATATATTTCTTTATATTAATGCAAAAGCACGTGGAATAAAAATAAATTCTTTACTTTGTGGAAATCGTTCGTAAATGAAAAGATAAAAAAATGTTAACTGTTGTTATTGAAAAATTCTAAATCGTTATAAAATAACCGTGAAGAAATATGCACATGCTCGTATTTGTCTTATACCAGTCTGATGGCTTAATGTCAAGGACATTTATCAAATTTATGATTTGTGTATGAGTTGGGCAGTTAAGAGAGGCTAACTTAAAAGGTGAACACATTGAAAATACTTAAGTAAGTAAATGTAGAAGTTTTTTCTCGACATAAACGTTTTCCTCCAAATAGGAATTTTTGAAATTCCAATTCGTTTATAAGCCATTAAACCACAAACTTGAGCAACCTAAAGGCGATTTAGTAGACTTATCTCTCTTTGCATATTAGTATTATCACAGACAGTGAGGACTTTTGTCAATTAGTATTATCATGGACAGTGAAGGCCTTTGTAAATCATTACTATTACAGCCAATGAAGACCTATGTAAATTATTATTATCACTGCCAATGAAGACCTTTTTAAATTATTATTATCACAGCTAGTGAATGTTTTTGTAAATTATTATTATCACAACCAGTGATGACCTTTGTAAATTATTATTATCACAGCCAGTGATGAACGTTGTAAATTATTATTATCACAGCTAGTGCAGTCCTTTTTAATCTATTATTATCACAGCCAGTAAAGGTCTTTGCAAATTATTATTATCACAGCCAGTGATTGGGACGTTTGGATTGTATCACGCTGTATATGGGCCTAAGAAATCAGTTACATGGGGACGTTTGTGTCATGTTACACTGTGCATGGGTCAGAGCATTCATTTGCATGTGGACGTTTGGATTATGTTGAAACTTGAACAATGTAACGCACTTTCGATTTAATGTATCTGGCTTGCGAAGGAATATATCACAAAGTGGTCATAAAGTTAGCTGCAGCATTCAAATAATAAAAGCTAAGTAGTTTGACTATTAAAAAAAAGACTGAACAAGGGAACATCTTTGAGAAAATGTCTATACGAAATAGGAAAGTTGGCTTTTCAAAACAAGTGGAATGCAACATGTAATAACTCTTCAATTAATTGTTTTATACATCACAATTTATACGTTTGCAGTATTAATGTTAATTTTTTTACAAAGCCTTAGAAGCAAATATTTAGATTGGTTAAAATTCCACCACTTGACGCATGAAATTAACTTTGTAGCCTTTAATAGCAGGAAGAAATTACCAGTTATTTAATATACATATTGTACGAATTGAGCAATATTATTCAAATTATACATGAGGAAACTAATGAAACTTTTCGAGCTCAAACAAGGAAGGCCAACATATTAAATTTTGTTCTGCACCTGCTGGCCGAGACTTAAACTATGACGACGTTATCCAGACTGCTAAATTCATTTTTTTTACAACAAATAACAGTGCGCGCCCTGCAATATCGTAAGAGCAATGCCAAATATCGCTGATTCACCGCATTTTTTTTCTATTACTTAATTAAGCTTAATTTTATTTACAAGCAATAAATCTTGTATTAAACCCCTTATCTGGCTACCGGCGACAGCTATATATCCCTACCAAACATAATCCTACCGAAGGTTACAAGTAATTACACAACTAAAATTTTGCCAAGTGCTCTAATGAAGGGAACTAATGTCTTTGAATATAAATCCAACTGCACATTTCGAAGCTGTCTGTGATTTATTATAAGATCTCACGGAAAGACTTGAGATATACAGGTCTTAAAACTAGAATACTCATATCCACGTGATCCTACAGCGACTAAAATGCATTGTAATTGGGATTAAGGTGTAGATCATTAAAAACAGGTGTAGGAAATAGTTTGATAATTTTTACATCCTTTCAATTAAAACTGCGCCTTGTTCAGCATCCTATTTTCACAATGCCATGAATGTTCATCATCTTTTTTGCTTTCCTTTTCATTTTAATTGAAGAGTAGCCAACATCGAGTGGTTTAAGTTAAGTGGTATGAAACATGCTTCCATTCGGTAGCCATTACGAAAGCCTGAAGGAGATCAAACAGAAACTGACCAAAGTAAAATAAAGATGGGAAGAGTGAGAGAGAATAATGGAAGGACATAGAGGTAGATTTAACAGAATTTTATCTGCAACTTATCAAGGTTTTTTGAAGAGTGATGGTGAGAAAGAAAACACTGCAGTCGAGATACTCTGAGTGAAGGATCACTCATCACTATGGTGAAATTGATTATGACCATAGAAAAAAAAATGTAGAGAGAAAGTGTGTGAATGCTCCACCTTATGGACCAGGTGTCTCGGTTGACTGTTACATTTTCAAACTTCTTTTGTCGTATTTTTCACATTTAGTGAATTGATGAGTTGAAGAAACTAACGCCAGCATTACAACCTTGACACGGTATTTTTAACAACAACTTATCTGTGATCGAATGATAACGACTTTTAAGACAGGTTTAAATCAAGCAAAAAGTGGCACAATGGCCGAAACTACGCTTCGCCATATTTTTCGAAGAAATTTTTGGCAAATTTCCTTCAAATTGAGAGATGAGTAAACTTAATAAAAGTCTATTCGGCGAATGACGCATGTTTTTCATCTTCATCACCGTTAGAAAATCGTCGTATATTTTGAGTTTGCTAATAGGCATTTCACAATGTGGCATTCCTTCTATATCATGAATCTTTTATAATTGCATGCTGTTTTAGTGTCTGAAGTTTAGTGGCCATGCGTGGCCTTATTGAAATCAATATTGTTTTTACGATACATGAACAGCACGTTGATAGAGTACTGGACATATTTACTGTCATCGTCATTCTTAGATGTTTCGGCCTTGTTACTTCATCGTCATCATCGTCTAGATACAGATGTTTATGCATAATTCGTCTGGTGTGAGAAAAATGTTGCGTATATTTAAAACGATTTAATTAACAGTGAACAATTCAAAGAACGTTTAATGAATGTCTATCGTACAAAAACACGAATTTAGCTTTCGTCTGCAGAAAGGATAACTATTTGCCCAAGTGCTTGAACGAAATATAAACTAAAAAGTACACAATTTAAAATATTTTTTTTTAAATATAAGAGAATATTTGTCCGAGATAACGTCGAACAAACAGACAGTTCCGGGTAGAAACAACAAAGCCAGATGCTAGGGAACAGGGTAAACGACTAAGTACTGAAGTTGCATTTCATACCAAAAATTGTATCTTCTTCTACCATACTGTGTTTGACGAACTCCAATCATCAACACAATAATTAAATTTACCCATATTATTATTTGTATAGGTTGTTAAAATGTTTACTGTACCGAAATTATAATTTTTTGAAGCCATTAAACTGAAATGGAAGAAATCCATCAGATTCTAGCTATAAAAAGGTTAATCAACATTAATGACATAATTCTAATTTGAGAATTAGGATACTTAGTTTCCGCCATATGTTCAGTCTTGAAATAGTCTGAAAATCTAACTTGCTTATGACCTAGAACGGCTAGCTTTGTGGTGGCTTTGTGCTTGACACGTTAGACCGTAGTTCATTCAATGTGCTAAGGCAAATGTTTGCACCCTGTCGCGAGCAGTTCGGGTTCATGTAACACTGACCTTTCCTAACTCTCATATTTTAGACATAATACCTAACTTCATTGATTAGAGTGAATAACACGTGAATGGGAAAACGCATACCGACATATATGGTACCTTTTCATTTTCTCTCTTTATATCAAGCAATGATTTTTATTTTGGCTTGTTTAAATACAAAACTCTTACAACAATATATAAACGATACTTTTTACAATCAGTTTAGATGCGTTATGTGTGGTCCTTCAGTTTCACCTTTCTTGTAATTTTTTGGTGTATATAATTTCTTTTCGCGTGTAATTCAAATGAAAAGTGATAACATTTAGTAACAATAGCGGAGAATGAAATACTACGTAAGTCAAGTGAAAATCTTCGCAGTATTTCGCAATAACAGCGGACAATGTATACTATGCAATTCAAGTGAAGTGTTAAGATTTAGCAATAATACCTGACAAAGAATACGACATAAATGCAAACCTCGCAGTCTAGTAACGGAGATAATATCTGTTATGAAACTTATTGTTGCTGTACATTATCAACGTTGTTCTAGTCCTTGTTTTTGAGAGTCCTGTTATTTTTGTCTTTCTTCATTTCTTAAGCAACAAAAGCTAATATCTGGAAAAATCTAATTACTTTTGGACGTTCATGTGTTTTGCTTTTTTAAAAAAAAATTGGTCTTGAGCATGCTGGCAATGGCAAATATAATAAAAACAAGACAAAATACGAAAGATGTATGTTCCCTAATTGGGCTATGTTCATCTATCAAACTTTTGTCAGAAATATGAGATTTCTAAGATACTTTTCTAGAGTCGAAAACCAGACTGTGATGCTATAAATTCTCTACATATCTCAATGTGTTAAATGCATTACGACCGTAATTACTGCCAGATATAGATTCTCATGCTAAATGCACTACGACTGCAATTACTGCCAGATATAGATTCTCATGGGAAGACGGGGAAGTGCTGACATAACAAGCTATATACTGCCTACATTCCAAAACATGCATATTATATCGACGACCAAACTATATGCCCAGTATATCATGTATGTTTAAAAAAAAAAAAAACATTTGTTGGTATTTGGAAAACCAGGGACTTTCCCTATCACGTTTCCATTCCTTACACTATACGTTAGATGAAAACATAATGCTTTAAAAACTAAAACAGACTATCCAAAGAGTAAACAATTCCAGTGTGTGCATATCGATTATTTTTACAAGACGTATAAAGGATCAGTTTCTATGCATGTCATATATACTAACTTTTAAGCTTGGCACACATACAAACATAATGCACATGTAGATAAGTATCGATGAAGTTTGTTAGGAGTAATCAGTGTAATAAGCAAGATTGACCTTAATGTGTTAGCGCATTATGAGACTGTAGATCTAGGTATATGTAGTCTGTAGTTGGACAAGCGAGTATACTAGGTACAATTTGTAATATATCTTTTGAAAATTTCGCTGGCGAGCAAACATTATGATAACAGCTGACGAGCCGAATTCAAGCAGTTCATTGCTCCATCTTCTCTAAACTTGGCACACTTTTTGTCTCATTAGTCATTTTTATTGAAAAACTTTCTGTGCTAATTAGTTCCCCTTAGTCAAGTTTCGTTTGGCCAAACTACGGTAATGTTTTCCTTTCGATAAGCATTAACAAGCAGAAAGAGTATGGGAGATCTACTTTCAAACCGGAAAATAGTGCAATAGGACATTTTGAAAACATATCAATACACAGTCAGTCCTAACACATCACAGGATTTGATATGCACAACCCCGATATCAAGACAAGCATGGTTCAACGCTGCGTATACTCACTGAGTCGCATTCCGCTATATGAATAGCGGAGTGCAAAGCAGGGATCATACGATGCACGGAACCTGACTATAACATGACCGGTTAAGTACACGACTCGTCAAGGGTAATTCACAGTTTACATCAATTTATCAAGGTTTGACGGAAGCATGCTAAAATTTGTCTTCTAGCCAGAGTTCTGAGACACAAAAATTAAATGTATATGTTTTAAGATTTTGTTACCCCATACTCTCCTATTTTTATCTTGACTACCCAGCTGTACAATGTATAGCTTCTTTAATATTATGTCGATTTCCTATTCATTACTCGTCTCATTCGGAACTGTGTTGGAGTTCTTCCGACATAAACCAAATTGAGAAAAGAAACAAAAACAATGCATTTCTTTAGCTTATTTACCCTTGGTGAAGAGTGAATATGGACGATTTTAGTTAATATTCTTCCCCGTGAAAATTAAATCAAAATTGTTTAATTATTATTTTGCTCCATCAGTATTTTATACAGAATGTCTTCCAAAAGGCGGTAATGATCTATTACTACTTGAAATAACAATTAGAATGAAAGAAAAGCATGCAAAAATATTATCTTCCATCACAGATCAGATGAAATGTATTTTCATGCCATCCTCTATGTGTCCCCCTTCCGTAAGGTCCTCTTTTTTTAGTATCCCGTATCGTATGTCCTTGTTATGTGTCGAATTTTGAAGCTTGTTGAAACCCAAGGTTAAATAAATTGTGCTTTCAAGT
>QKMX01055954.1:0-11735 GCA_003401595.1 Venustaconcha ellipsiformis
ATATCAAGTTCGATAACAACAAACTGTTGAATCTGAACCCCAATGAAATGATTCGTTTCAATCAAAGCAAAAAGAGAAATGAAAATGAAAAAAAAAAACAGGGTAAGAAAGTGGTTCGGATCACAGCGTGATTGAAAAATCATCAATAGTGAAGTGCTTTTTAAAACAACCTTATTTGTCTCAGGATACAATTATTGTTAAGCACCGTTCTTCGTTTTTATAGCAAGAACTTTCTCAAAAACTATTTTTCGTATATGTTAAATGCCTAAATTATCAATAGTTTATTCTCAGATAATAAAGTACTAAATCAAATATCTTCACCACATTTACCAAACTTTTAAACAGTCATAACAATTTATTTTGGAGAATATTATAGAAATACTGTATTAATTTGATTGTAAGTCGTCTGGAGATGCATGTAGGATTCATCACAGGTTTAATGTTCTTAAGGTTGAATAAGGCTGGTGCATTTATTTAATGGAAGCATTGCCTTTGATTTACAAGACTCAAGTTTTGCATTGATAAAAATTTATTCATATTCTTAAAATCAAGTAATAATCTCAGTCATCCCTTTCTTGTATTTTCTTACTTTTAGTTTCTTTCTTGTCATCTTTGTATATTTGATGATTAACTTGTGTTCTTTGGTTAAGCAGAATATTGCATATTGAATATACACGGAGGATTTAATAAAACTGAACTTCGTATTCATGACTAGATCCGGTTTGGTCAAGTAAATCGTTGTGTGACCCTTGTGGTGAAATCATGTGTTATAAGTCCTGGGGGATAAGCCCTGTGTATGTCATTTAGTTTGAAGATTAACTCTATTATTAAGTAGCAGTTCGCGTGTGAGATTACAAAATAATCACAATAAACTCGCACGAAAATAGAAAGATGCTCAAAAAGGTTTAATTAAAGTTCATCACCAAGTAAATAAATAAACCATCCTATACCAAGAAAGATGGACACACCTTCCTCACCTAAATGTACATGTAAAACATCTATAACAAGATACTGTACTGAAATTTACACTGTGTCCATATCCTTTTAAGTCATATGTTAATCTAAATTACATTCAAATATGAGCTCACGCGGAAGTATTAGTCATAGATTATCTGGCACTGTGTTTGGAGACAGAGACTGGACAAGGCAACAAGAAATTGGTCACATATTGCACTTCCGGATCAGTGTCAATACCTCATTACTCACACAACCAACCACACCATATAGATCATATTCTACAGAAAGCAATTACTTTTACATTAATACCAATAATGCCTAAATCAAGTTCTTGTATTGTCACCAATATATGAAACAACACATTATAAAACCAGACTGGAGGTAATAATTGTGTGGTAGTATTCAGAAATGAGAATTCTCTCTAAGGGAGCCCTACCCCTCCAAAACGTTTATAAACGACATCATAGCAAGCTTTGAGGATGCACATATAAACTTAATTTTAACTTATCTCCTGAGGGACAGCACAACATGTACTCTTAATTTTAACTTGTCTCTAGGGACAGTACAATATTTAATATCAATTCTAATTTACCTCCTGGGACTGCACAACAAATAAACTTAATTATAGTATTTATTTCTAAACTTAATTATAGTACTTATCTCTAAGCTTAATTACATTTACTTAATCTCTACTAACAGTGAATGCAAACGGGGCCTTCTCTACGTTCATCAAATGTTTGCACACCCTACCATAATCAAACCAGTGGAGTGCAAAAGTGCACCGACTATGTTGTGATATGGTGGGTAAGTGTGCTTATTTATTGACGGTTGAGCAATTTATGACACACACCAACTTATTTAAGATTGCATTATATATAAGCTGACCAATACTTGGAAGTCTAAAAGTTGCTTACACAATGGGCGAGGCTTAACTATTGTTGAATTTTTTCTTATCTTAATTGTCATCGTTGACAAAATCTGAGCAAAGCAAGAAACTTAATAAAACCATAAAATCAAAGATATTTTTCTTACAAAGAAAACATTATTTATCACTAAATAAAAATAATCAAAATGTAATTGTAGGCAGAGTAATATCCCTTGAAAATCCAAGGGGACAAACTCTGCCTTAAAATACAAGGAAGACAGAAAAAATTATCTATCATTTCTTAAACGAATTTCATCAGCAATAATTAAACAGCAACAGTAGTTATTAAAAAAGTTGATTATCGTATTTATACAAATAAAATTTATTTTTTCCACTTACTTTTCGATGACATTTGAATAATCATGTCAGTGTTTCCCTGTTGATAATATTCTTACCACTTTTTGCAAAAGCCTTTGACTGGTTTAGGTCAATATTATTTAGTATATTTTTCCTGACTTATCGAATCATGAAAAATATCATATTTTAAAGTAAGCTCATCTCTNAACTTTTCAAGATAATCAAAATATTTGCTGTTATCCGATTTACTAAGTGAGAGTTTCATACTATCAAATTTACCAAAAATAATACATGAAATTTTATCATTAAATTCGAATGATAATTGCTGGCCATTAATCACTTTTTTCAATTTACTACTAATTCCATAGGGTAATGTTACATTTTTAACACTATTTTAAAAAATTTAGATAAATTGTAAATTGTATAAGAGCTAACGTAATAATTCAGTCCTCGGAATATCCCTTATCATCAAAATAATTTTTTTCACATTTTATATTTAAATATGTTTAAGTTTGTCATGATTTGTTATGATAACCTTTGCTTTAATAAAATTAGTACTGGTCTTTAGCGATGCTTTAAAATCATTAAATTTCATACACATTTCTACATATCCGCGAGGAATACCTTTTGCTTTCTTTTGTAAGGTTATCGTCATCTAAAATTACGGTATACATTTTGTTTCTTAGTCCAATAAATTTCCTAACCGGCGCATACATAAATTATTCTTTAATCTAACCGATGACATTTTTAGTTGCAAACTAATTAAATCAACTGCTTTTTTGGATAATCTCATAATCTAACACATTTTTATTGTTCTATAAATCTCGATAAACTCACATTTTATGTTATAAACAAGTGAATCTGTATTAGTAAATAGCAAGTCCCTCTGATGGACAGTTCCTATAACTTTGGTATTACAGCTTGGAGTTGATTTAAGTGGTCAATGGGCCCATGTAATGTATGCCACATGACATATGATTGGCATTTCCCCTGTGATGCACAGTGTAAAGAGTGTTTGGATAACCCTGGTAGGTATTGATTTAATTGGTTAATTGGCAAAAAGCCTGCTTCACTTTTGATTTGTGATAAACACTGTTAATATATGCTGGTTAAAGAAAGTGTTTTGATATAGAAATGTAATGATACAAGTTGTTCATTATGTACAAAACACCCACCTACATATACCACTCTCACACTAACAAAGACCCTAAAGAAATAGATGTAGATAATGATTTATTTATAATTTGTGCCTTTATTTATGACTATTTATTTTGATTGTTATATACAGCCATATAAGTAAAGTTAATTGTTAAGGTAGGTGTAATTTTCAAAATTAAAATATATTTTATTACATGTATAGAATAAATACACTGAAACTAAACAAATCTTTTTATTAGATGAAATTTTACAGGTAATTGTATATCAGTGTAAGAGTTTAAAATGCTGAAATTACTCTTAAAATAAATTTGTAAGATAATCAAAGTTTTTTTTTTATAAGTGAAATAATATAATTATATTGGTGTAAAGAAATAAAATAAGTGAGCCAAGTACTTATAGTAACCCCTCATATAGCTTCTAATAATTCAAGACTGGTGAAGCTGAGCTTATTAAAAGCATTCACGCCTCTTATTGGTAGTCAGACTAGTCAACAAAAAAACAAACAAACCCAAAATTAAACGGTGTGCTAATGAAAGTTTAAAATATTTGTTAAATGCTGTTAAACCCCACTGTAGTATGTTTGTATATTAAATACGTTGTTTTGTTTTGTGAAAATTTGTTTCTTCCATGATAACGCCACACTCCTTTGGTATAAGCTTTAAGTGATCTTCAAAATGTTTCGTTAGTAACTTTATAATTATGATACACAATTATACATCGCCGTGAGAAATTTATCTTTGGAATTACTTGGAAAATGTATGTTGTCCTCTGTTATACAATGGAATCAGAACACTTAAAACTAGAATAATTTGCAGGGGAGACAACTTTACCAATATCAACACGCAAAGTTATTAAGACGTAATAGTACACAACTTTACATCAAAATCAGACTGAAAAAGAAATTTTTATGTTATTTCTATATTGCTAAATATATACTTAAATATTTTAGTTTTAAGCTATTGCTCTTATTTCACACACGCACGATGTAGAGTGAGTATTCGTTTAAAATATGTCCCCTGTTACCCACGCCAGTTTGCAGATTCTCATTACGCAAGTAAATACTGTTTTTAACAGAGTAGTTCCGAGCGACATATTTAAATTTTAATTATCCAAGCAATATTTCGTGCGAGTACCGGATGAGATCTCAGCGTTGGTCTTTGTACATCATCTCTCACCAAATCTGTCAGTTGCAGAATAATATATCTTGAAAAACGATATCTTGATATTAAACTTTGGTCATCCAAAGCATCGAGAACCTGTGTTCTGAACACACGTTGGCGTTGCAAACTTCGTCCGACATTTTGTTGTTGAATAAGTCCGATGATGATAAAAAACGCCATTTTTTATTTGCGCAAAACTTACGCCAAGTAGATGCCTTAAAGTCACGCGACTAATTACGTTAAAAGGTATATTACGGAACTTTATTCAAACGGGAAAATTTTTACTTACGCAAGGTAGTTGGCGTAACGTACGACAGACGAGCGTTACACACAGCTTACGCACTGTAATGAAACGGGCTCCTGGCCACTGCTTTTGGGTAAATTGTAGTGAAAGTCGTTCATTTGCCATTTTGAAATATCAAGTATAGCTTCACCAACATAAAATCAGTTTATTCAACTTTAATTTTGTTTTCTCGTCGCTGTATTACAAGATTTTCATTAATATTTCCATACTGACAAAACCGTAATCATTGACTAATTTATTTATGCGATTTACATCATTTACAATTTCAATATTGACTCGCTATCTGCTATTCTCCATGGTCTTACTGAATACGGAATTGTTCATCAACTTGAAAAAGTTTATCTCAAAGATGGTCTTAGCAATAGCACGACGTTTAGCATTTAAATCTATGTAATGTGCCATCCTCCGTGATTGATTAAATTTTAACACACGATGACACAATGAACATTTCTCAGAATTAGCCCAGCATCTACAGCATGCTTTATATTTTTGTAATGTATCACGTAATTTCTTTTATTTACCAAATTTGAAACTAGTTTATTAACGATCGATTTATATGCTGTTCTCATTGCTTGTTGTTCAGGCGATAATAAACTATAATCAATCAGCAATTACTGTATAAAATTGATAGTCGTTATGAACATCATGAAACGAATAGGATAATCAATATCAACCTCAACAAAATAACTGCCATCGGAAAAATCATTATTAATTTTTCTGGGTAAATTTTTCAGCAACTTTAAGAAATTGGTATGTAATTATCCAATGAAATCCATCACACGTCATTGCCTCTGACATTGTATAAACATGCAATTATTTTATCTAGACAAACAATATAAAGTTTTATCGTTATTTTTCAAGTACTTATTATTGGCTACCATATATGTTTTGTTATGATGCTAATTCACCCGCGTATCATTGTTTCAGTAACATTAATCATATCAAAATCAATTAAAAGATCCAGTTCTATCATGATTGTTTTTAGCAGAGCATCCCATGGCAATCCTCGCGCAGAATGATGCCAACAAAGGACTAATCCATCATGTTCATGACTAACTTTATGAAAACTTTCGAAAACATCTGCTAGCAATAGTATGTATGTTTTCAAATATAAAATATTGATAATCACCAAGTGTCTTGCAACCAAATTTATTCAAAATTTTCTGCGCATATTTTTAATTGTCGTCTGTGATAATTTACATTTTCTAACTGAGAGGAAAATTTATCTTTGTTAGGGAGAGAGGTTTATCAAATCGGCTCCACTCGTACGAAAAAGACACATTATTTGTCTGAACGACGTAGTTTCAACCAAAGCAACTTTGTAAGCTATTGTAACTGATTCAACCTTTAACAAACTAGTCTAATGGTACTGCCTAAATTTGCAGACAGTCAATGAAACGTAATTTACTAAGCGTAACTGACATAATCTTTTTAAAATTCTTTGGATTACATTTTATTACTTAATTTCAGTTTAGATTTAGTTTCCTCATGGTAAAATGCTTCAACAATGATATGACACTCATAGCCACGAAAATTAAGTACAACGACAGGAATAAAATCTAACACATGAAATTTTAAATTAGTGTTGTTATGTGCTGTTCTGCGATATTGACCTGTTAGATGACAGTGATCGCGCACTTTATCGCCTGAACTTTGTTCAGACAGAGGTGTCTCACAGATATGATAATTAACTGCCTCGCCAAAAAAAGCTGTTGCTTAGATGTTATCTTTGTTGGAGTTATTTTATTTAACCTGTTGAAAATGTTATTTTTGTAGTCTATTACATTTTTCAATAACCAAACGGCAGAAATTGTTACCTCTGTAAAATTTTATTGGACTTGAAGAATATCGTTAGTGCAATAAACTACTTTATAAGCTACCCCACAGGGAACATGTGGTTGTATTTTTCTAGTGCTTGATTTATTTGGATTATTTTCTGTGCTTGCCACAAGGACAACTAGACACCAAAAATCAGCGTAAATAACAAACGGAATATTTAAATTATGATTACAATTTTTCAATTTCATTGTCTTTTCTTTTCCTCCTGGTATTGTTAGTTTTTTTTTGAAAGTCAGTGCCATTAAAATTTAATTTTGATACGTGGCTAAAATACTTGTCAACACGATTAGCATTTTTTTTCTGCTGGAAAAATCGCAGAAAGAATAGCTTATGAAACATTTTTTAATTTTTTAGGGAGATCAGCGTTAGAGCTACCACGAAGCACGTGAAATAAAACTTATTTAATCATTTCAAATTACCAACCTTATTCTGATGCAGTAAATTCCTCCAAATTGTATTTATTTCCTGGTGTATTTCATCAGCGACTGACGAAATATTTGCTCCAGATAGTATGTTTTCGTGACTTAGCTGTTAAATATACTTCATAATATCGTTGATGAAATCTTCATTTTTGAATAATATATCAAGTATATCTTTTTGAGGTGAATGCAACTTTGATCGGATAATATGGCATTGCTCTGTTAATTTAATATTTTTATGTGCAGCAAGTTCTTGTGTTATAATCGGATTAATGAGATGAAACAAATCTGTAGAGTTGAAAATTGTAAAACTATGTTTATTATCAAATTTATGACTTTTATCAAATCCTGCAAAAGTGGTGGCTAATTTTGTAAGTTCTCCTATAAGACTCTTTTTGGCAATATCTCGCAATATCAGCATATTAAATGATGTAATATGATATATTTAATTGATATATCAACGTACAGTGCAACCCAATTTTATTAATCAATTAGAAATATAAAATCCTTATTGATAGAATGACACAAAATATGACAAGCGCAAACAAACAATATATCTATCATGTTCATCGAATGTACTATGAGTACACGTGATATATGTTAGGGTCGGTGATTCATATAACAAACGGACAACCGAATCGATTGGTAAAGCAATACAGTCAGGTTAAAAGATCAGTGTTAAAGGTGATAATGCTGAGAGAACGGAAATGTTGAGCAAAGATTTTATTTGTACGTTATTTTGTGATGAAATTCTAGAAGGACAACATGCATATATGTAAATAGCACAGTTACCGATGATAACATTGCAAACTTCGCTTTACAGAATAAGTTTCAATCTCATCCCGTATTTAATCTTTACGAGGTATTTAGCAAACAATTATCGGAGACAACAAAAAGTTCATAGGAAAAATAAATAAGAGCGGTTATCTTATGGCATATGTTAAGGGAACACTAGCAGATAAAGTTAATTATTATAGCCATATTTTTTTTTTACGAAACGGTTAACGGATCTATACTTAATGGTTTAGTGATAGACCACGTCAACTGAATTAAAATAGACAATCGTTTAATAAATCTCGAACTTGTCACGCCTAAAGAAAATAGCAGACGAGGACGAGGTGGTAGTATTAAATTTAGATATCCCGCTAAAACTGTTGTTCATTTAATCTTGAAACAGATGATGAACTAAGATTTCCTTCAATAACAGCTGTTGCAAAACGCTATAAAATAAATTCCAGGGCAGTAAAATTTGTTGCTAATGGTATTGCAAATACAGCAACATTACAATGAACGTTTGACAGAATTATCTTTAGATACGATGATTGAATATATTTACTAGCTTGTTTTTAGTTAAGCAATTATGAGCAAACGCTATAATATCATGTTTATCAGATTTCATGATTGCACTGTCATTAAGTTACGATTGTTCTTCTGTTAGCAGAATTTTATTAGAATAACCTTGCATTATAATAACGTCAACAGAATAAGATCTATATCATGCTTCGGCTATTTCTACATAATTTCATATATTAACTTTTTGAAGATATTAGTACAATACCTACCAAATTTAAATGAAGTCAATACATTGCTAATAAAATATTTTCAAATCTTTCACTCAATTCAAAAAAAGTGCTAGGTGGCTACGATTAGCCCTTTGCCTGTTCATTTGGATCAGCCTCAAATGTTATAAATGCTTAATAAAAATAACCAACATTTAACTAATAATATTTTTGGAAGGATTTTTGATGTTGTCAATGATGAAACTAGCGAATAGTTAATGTCTCTCTGTAATCTGTATACAAAAAACACAACCAATATTCATACACACATCAAATGGCACGTCCCTTCTACCAGCTCATCGATTTTATATGTTATCATCGTCTATGTATCGTGATTCGTGGGAGAAGTACATCGTTTCATCCCTACTAAAAAGCATGTTATACAATATTAATCCCAAATCATGTCAATAAAGAATTTGCCTTAATCTTATTTGCAACCTTTGGTACTAAATATTAAATGCGTAAAATACAAAGGTAGAAACAGTAGTAAAAGTAGGCATTGCTGTTTTATAATAGACTGGGATTATTATAAGAGTTGTAAAAGAAGGACACATTGATTAAGGCCTGTTTATGGTGTTCCAATTGCTGATGTTCTATGAGGAGTATAACCAAGTCATGTACATTATGTTAAAAGTATCCACATAAATACAAAGTTTTTAAAATTAAAGATTTTAATAAACATCCAGTTAAATGTTAATGAAATATATAATACAGTATAGCTAATGAACACTAAATTTCAAATAAAATAGAAGTAGCATTCTTGAATAGATTACTGTTATCTTTGATGGATACAGAAGAAACTACCAATAAAAAATGAGCTGTTAGGAAAGATTGTCTCTCACTGCCATACATATTATTGTGGAAATGCACGTGTCTAAAACATACATTAAATACATTAAAATTATGTAAGTAATATAAATTTTATAACAAAACTAAGCATCATTTTAATTTGAATTGTTTTCAAACAAACCATTTATTTTCGCACGAACCTATTGAACGAGGTTAATTGGACTTGCAGTCATCAGGTAAGAGTGATATATGTCGGAGAGAATGTATTAGTTGCAAACCTTTTCCAGTCTTCAATATTAGTAAAACAAAAAGAAAACAATTACCAGACCAAATATAATGTACATACAAAAGCTTGTCAATGCCAATTAGATCTTTTAATAGAAGTGTGTTGAGATGGACTATAAAGATTGAAAGTAAGTGAAAGATAGGAATAATCTGAGATTTGTGATAATATGCACTATTATATATCTTCCACATCTTTTATTTATTACAGTGTACATTTTGATAGTTCAATATTTTGGCACACGGACTGTAATGTTATTTGTTATTGAAGAACAACTGTAGAAGGCGTTATAAACTATTTGTTAAATACAAGACATTAATATAGCTAGGAAGGGGAGTACAGACTGGAACTTACACCTTACACCCATTTAACATAAAGCAGATATGGTGTGTATTAGTTTCAGTAAAGTGTAGAATATTTGATTATTTTTACTGTCAAGTGATATTTCAAAGCTAATTAGATTATGGCTTACGCTACATCTCCCATCCTGAGAAAGTTAACATTAAAATGAAACGTGATCAGTTGACCGCATTTATAAACATGCTAGATCAGCTTCTTTTTTAAAAGTTCAATCTCTCATGTGGTTTTGACAATCTACCCAACCGTATGAAATGTCCGTTTCCACTGTTTCGTACTGCTTTACTTTCATCTTACTCAATCAAAGAATCAGGTTGTGAAACAGTCACTCTGACAGTGACAGGTTCATGGGAATTAAAATTTTCATAATACCTCGTCAGTTACTACAATGTATGAACGAGGTGTAGATGCTTCAGATTTAACACTACCTCTAGAAAAATTATCTTTAATCCATACTTTATTTCTTACCTGAAGTTTCTTCATATTTCGGGCGCGATGTCGACGTTCATCATATCTCTTTTGAGTTTACTTTTTGATAGTTTTCCGATTTCTTCAGTTTCATAAAATCTGGCCATTTTGGCTGTAAGTTTATCAATGACATTGGCAAAAAAGTTTGTAATGTCTTACATCATTAATTAGGCCTGGCTGTATCTATTCGGTAATGCTGTTGCACGATATGTAAGAAAGGCTATGTAAGGACCGCTTGCATTTTTAAGCATTCTTTAAATTATTTGAAAAGCTCTTTCGACGAGACCAATGCTTTGGGGATATTTTGTACTACTTTTAGTATGTCCGAATCCGTAATTTGTCGCAGATTCTTTGAGTATTGCGGATGTTTATTGCGGACCGTTATCAGAAACTAATATTTCTGGTATACCGTGTCACGCAAAAATTGCTTTGAGATGATTGACAATTGCCTTTGCACCCGTGCATTGGAACGTTGCTATTTCGATGCATCGTGAAAAATAATCAATCACTAAGAGATATGTTTGACCATTCAGTTCAAACAATCTGAAGAAACTCTTCGCCAAAGTCGACTTGGAAATTCATTTGGTATCATTGGTTCAGCTCGATCTCTTGAGTTTAAGATACAATTTTGGCAAGACTTTACCAAGTGTTCTGGCTGAATACGTTATCCTTTCCACCAATCTGACGTTTTGGTGCGATCTTTGCATCTAACTAAGCTTTGATGATCATCGTAAATGCTCTTTTTAAAGTGATTCAGGTACAACCAGGCGTGCAACTTTCATTAAAAGACCGTTTTTAATTGTAAATGTTCACGTCTATCTGCCCTGTACGATTGACGTTTTTAACCAATAGAAGATTTATCTGGCCATCCATTTTCACAGAATTGTACTAGGTTTTTCGCAAATCGAATTATTTCGATATTCAGACTTTATTTGTTCAAAGCCAGTATTTGATGCGGGCAGGTTACTAACTAGGAAATAGACATAGGTGTTAGTTGAAGCCTGAAATTCTCTATCACTCTCAGTGATAACTTAAAGGTGCTATGGACAGAGCATCAGCAGTTAATAAATCCTTGCCAGCAGGATGAACTATACAAAAGTTGAATCTCATCAAATGCATTATAAATCGTTGAAATTCAGGGGATAAAACTCCCAAGATTTGTGTGCACATTCGTGGTACCAATGGCTTATGGTCAGTTTCAAGTTTGAATTGTGACCCAA
>QKMX01055957.1:0-14361 GCA_003401595.1 Venustaconcha ellipsiformis
AACCTATGTAATAGCATGTATGTAACAAGAGATATGTAATAAAGACCCATATCTGTTACTGTATAAATCCATGTAACAGCATATATGTAACAAGAGATATATATAGTAATGACCCACAGCTGTTTTTACGTAATGGGCTATTATCTCAGGCTCCACAATGTTTGTTTGAAATTATAAGCATGGAGCAGTTGGATAGGTATTGTTAGAGAGCAAATGCAGTGTCATTGACAAGCCAGGAGACAATAATTTGAATATTAGTATATGATTATTAGAATAGATATTGTGTAAAGTAACTGCAATGACCCTGACATGCCAGGAGTCATTTTATACATGATTAAGCTGTGTGTATAGACATTAACTGTTTTGTAAAACCTGTGATGATTTCTACGCTTCCTGCTTCATGTGAATGTGTCATATGATGCAGTCTCATGGTTACTATGGCAACCAATGAGGAATTGCAGCGGGCCATCTGAGGTTGATGCATGTCACAGTGAATACATTATAGATTATTATTTTCTCTTGTAAAGAGAATGGTTTTTCAAAATAAAGTTTTTAATATAAAAATATTTGTCTCAAACAATATGCCTGAATTTAAAGATTAAATTGATTTATAGAACAATTCAATTTTATACTTCTGAATAAATAATTATTTTGAAAAATTTGTTTTTAACATTTTTTTTATGTAGGGATAACTTTTTTAAAATTTTAGAAAATATTTGTGGCCAAAACTGATCTATAACAGACTAAAGTGGTCTCATCAGTCTGGAAACAAAGTACAGCAAAATATCTTTTGTTTGATTTAAAATCTATGTGGCCTAGCAAATCATTTCAAGAGATCTGTAGTTGAAGTCAACACAGTTTAATAAGTTGTAAACATTCTGTTTTAATGTTGTCAATAATGTGATAAATGTGCCGTTAAAAATCAACAAAACAAAACTTGTTTGAGTAATTTAGGGTCTCTAAGTAATTTAGGGTCTGTAAGTGTATGAAATTATACTTTGATTTCAAAAGAAAAAGAAAGATAAACAAATTTGGTTTACAGTTTTCCTTAGATATTTAAAAGATATGTTGATTTATACTGAATTATTTTGAAGTTCTTTAGAGATGTTTTTATTGTATGACTGTTAAAACTTCCTTTTTATTTAGTCTCATTTTAATCCTAAATGGTCTCTATGCTTTGTAACTGTTCCCAGTTCCTGATATTAGTTTTTGAATTATTATTATCTTTGATATTACATTGTTTGAATCTTATCTGATACAGGCAGAAATTTCATTTACATTTATCCATTCATTTTGTCCATCTTGTTTCAGAGTGTTACATCATTCCCTCCAAATGATGCAATCAGCATAGATTTTAGGCCTACAAAAATTCTAGGAGAAACATCAAAACAGACCATTGCTCATGTAACATATAAAGGTAATATTTTGTTTTCTTTTAAGTTTTTTTTTATCTCACAATATGTTCTTAATGTTTTCTTTAGGTCTGTAGATGATATCATTACACATTGTTTTTTCCTCTTCATATCAGTAGGTATGACAGTATTAAACTTTCTGTATTTCAAGACTGAGAATATAATATTCATTTCTACAGGATCTCATAACTTCATCAGTGTAGTCGACTTTTCAGAGTTGACCATTTTGTTACATCCTTGGTTGAGCATAAGAATAATTCAAAGTTTCTAACATGTGTATGGCAAAGACATATTAATTAGCAGCATATTGTTATGGCTAATTGGTCTTAAACTAAGTAACATAAAAGATTAAAAACCAATAAGTTTTGTAAAATTCTATAAATACTTGTAATTTCCCTTGAATACAAAGTGAAAATTTTAAAAGATCTAACAGCATTGTGAATTATCTCATAAATAGTCCTAAAAGTTATATCATTAAGTCCAAATGTATAGAGTTCCAAATGAAATTCAGTGGTGTTCCAAAAAAACTCAAATCTTGAATGTGCTGATGTGCCTGTAGTCTCGACTGTGCTAATGATCAGTAATGTGGTGATGTCTTAAGCAGTTTTTGATATATTACAATAATGTAATCCAAAATATCCTTGACTGAATTCATTATAATTCCAAATTAATGATTTAGTACAATAAGTATTAATGAGTACTTTGTAATTCCAATGAATGATTTAAATAAATAAACCCACTGAAATTAAATCTGAATACAACAATAATATGGCTTCTACATAGGATGCTATGGATAGAAATGAGTAATTTTTAATGTTAACATTGCTATAAAAAGCTAAGGGACAATAATGGCACCAGGATGAAGGTCAGTCATACAGAATTATTAGCTATTTATTATGTTGTTTGCAAAAATATTTGTCACTAGTCAGGTAGACCATTAACTTGATTTTCGACAAAGTCAGTTACAAGGTACAGATATACATTAACATATAATCAATGAGAAAAGCCAACAAACAATCCAAATTAAATATACATAACAGCATCATCCTGTAGATGTACATGCAACACCTACATACCTTGGGAAATTAGGTTAACCTTTAATAGTCTGTTGCAAACCTCTGATTAATTAGAGGACAATGTTAAATGACAGTCTTTTTCTATTCGTGAGGAAATACTTGGTTAGAGGAAACTGTTAATTGAGTCATTTTTGTGTCTCATTTGTTAACCAAGTCTTTTTTCTCTTCTATTTGTTTGAGAAAATCCTTGTTGAAAGATAGGCACTAATGGGCTATCAAAACACCTTCATTCATGGATAAATATCATAAGCTAGAATGCTCCCCACTTTAAAGACTTGAGAAAGAACTTGAAGTATTTTTCAGAGATGTGTGCATGTGCATCAGCATCAGCTTAAGCTCTTGAATGTCATAATCTCACAATTGGCTAACCTTCCCTCTGGCTTTGAGGAAACAATGTTAACTCCTGTTATCATCTACAGCTATTGTTCCATGATTTCTGACATATTCAGAATCATGTTGAAGGGGATATTGGCCATGACAATGACTTGTTCATGAACTTTGACCTGATTAGGCCAAGATCACTCACCTTGTTTCCTAAGAAACATCTTTTATGGGTTTTGACACAGATCATCTCAGACTCAGACAACGTTAAAGTCTTTAGCTAGAACCTTGCCGAAATGAATATCTTGTTAAACATGTTTTCTAATATGCTTAGTTTTGGCATGCAGGTGAGTGAGTTGCAATCCATTTCAGTGGACCATAATTATCTCCAGTTTCCATTCGATGATGATAGTTGAATCCATTAAAATTAGTGAAAGTGACCCAGACTGCCTCCAGACTCAATTTACATAGTACAACAACCTCATTGGTTTGGGTTTAGCGTATTTGCTTGATTTGTTTCGATTTGTATTGATGAGAAAATCGTCCATACTTCATTCACCATGCTTTGACATCATATGTTATGTGACCATCATTCCTGGTGCCTTCTTTTTGTGGGAGCAAATGATGCTTCATACAGGAACTCCAGCCATATTTCCCTTTAAGGATACCCTGTGGTAGTGGTTGGATGCTTAACATTACTTTTTCTATTACCTGTGCTTTTAACATTAATATGATAGGGGAATGTATTTGACAGAAAGGAAATTATTTAGTAAAGTGTGTTTCTCAGATAATACTAACATATCACATTACTATGATACTAACCGACACATCACTGCAATGAAGATATCCATGTTGAACTTCTAAATGTCTAATTTAAGAGTAGCCATCTAGTGATGGAAAGGAGAGGTAATTTAGTAGATCTTTTATTCCTTTGTCCATTTATAGAGAGGGTTTAGTATATCTGGGAGGGCTTGATTCTGAAGGTAGTGGATTTTATTTCTAAATGTTAATGGGATTGGGCAAGTATTCTTCGAGAAACATTTTTCTCAAACTTGGCTTTCAAGGAAATGAAAGTTTGCTTTCCAGAAAATGAAAGTTTGCCTTTCTATTTTCTTTCAGCTTCCAAAGCATTATATCCCAGAAGCTGGTCTGGAAATATAGTGGTCAAATCCAAGAATACTCAATACAAGTTGACCATTCCATACCAGGCTACTGTGTTACATGGGTAAGTCAAACAGGCTACTGTGTTACATGCTTCAGTCACAAATTTGATATAGTACTGTTACATTTTGGTCTGATTCAAATCAGTTCAGGCATTTAGATTGATGTTATCTGCCAGTAAGGCCACCTTGATCTGTCTCACATCTATACTGAGGATAGGATTTTCATTTTGGTCATTTTCTTAGAAACTGTTGTTTATAGATATGCCAGCCATTATGGCTTTTGTGGAATTGTTACAAAATTTTGTTGAAAAAGAAAAGATTCTGGAAAATCTTAATTTTGGGTATACAATTTTGAACAGGAGTTTTCTGTGTAAAGATAGGGAGAAAAGTACTTAAGCATCGATATTGTGCACTGGTAGAATATAACACTGGTACACAGAATACAGCTCCTCCATGTAAAACACAGAATGTGGATAACAGGAAACCAGTAGACTGGACAGGAAAGAGGACAAAAATTGTGGCAGATATGGAGATATGTAGAAAAGTAGTGTTTATAGTTAACTTTTGCCCCAAGATGTCGAAAGAATTGGAGCTACTCGAACTGGAGGCATAAATTCTTCATTTATTCTCATTGGACTTCAATTGTTACTGTGTATGTATATGTATAGGCTTGTAAATGTTGCCATATGATTGTATAGAAGTTTGTTGCTATTAACTGATGCGTTACCATTTCCTGATGGGCTGCCTAGATATTCAAACAAACATTTGCTTGTATTGTTGAGAAGCCAGCTTATGAGCTGGCATCTCTGGTGCTTGTAGAGTTGCATGACATGGTATGAACATTTTCCTTGAGAAGTACTATAGCTTTCAATGAAAACTAAGTAATTGTGACCTCTATTGGAGGTATTATTTAAGTTTAGTGCAATTATGCCTATAATTCAAATCCAAGAAATGTAGTTCATTTAGTGCAAGTCAAAATCTTCAGTGTACATGCGGTGACACCCTGATGCACATGTATTACAACTATATACGAGAGTTGTTTGTTCTTGTCAAACTGGGAGCACAGTTTCAACGAGTTGGGTATATACATTTTCAAAGCAATATAAAATGTAATTGCTGGTGCATTGAGATAGTATTCAAATGCATTAATGCTTTAACAAAAAATAAGAAACTGGAGACAAAAGGGATTGGTTACTGTAAATGCTTATACCAACCTACTAGTGCACAACTTTTGTCATCGATCAAATTATGCCCATTTGGAAAAAATAATAAAGAAACAGATGAAAATTAAATGTATTTATGGACTTTTTTAAAATGTCATTTATGATCAAGAAAATACATTGATCAATTTGTAGAAAAAATGTTGAAGGTGTCCCAATACAAGACATGAAAAAATTTATAGGTCATACATTTTTTTAGGGTATCTCAATACATATAGTGTCCAAAGACTTAACAGTCATTACATATATAGGTATGTTTAAAGGCTTGACATTAGCTTTCTGTAGGTCATGGTTCTTCACTGGTTATACTGGCCTCCATGTAAAACTTATGAAAATTTGCATTAAGCTCACAACAATAGCAACTTTCATGTAAATGTATTGTTCCAGTGACTGATTAATTTTTATACTAATTGTTTTTTTTTCTCAATCACTCTGTTCAGACAACTTCATGGAAAGAAGTGCCCTGGAGTGTTCTTAACCCTCTTCAAAATGTGTATGCAGACATATGTACATTGTAACGTTTGTAATGTGGATGCAGTCACATTTAGATGGATGCACGCTGGATAGAACAGACATACAACATATTTGCACAACTTTTTCTTCCCAGTTCTGTTTTTATCTTGATCATTTAAAGTCACCTTAGGACTGATATACAGGATTTTACTTACTTTAATATACTGCTATCGAGTGATATAAAACCTGATGTTGGATTTTACCTTGATGTTGTGTCCAGTCTTTGTTTACAGTTTTACTTTATGGCATGTTGGTATGGTTGCCATTATCCTTCCAGTTCTTGAATTTTGATATCCTAAAGCTAATTTTTATTTTTGTTATCCTTTTTTTTGTAGTAAGTGAAACAAAATGTAAGTTGTCTTTTTTTTTTACTTTCAGGTCCTTGGTCTACAATGTCAACAATACATATTTCTTCAGTGCCAAGGTTTTGAGAAATATCACTCGTTTGTTGGCATTTACTAATACCTTCAACTTCTCTGTTGTTATTTATAATGCCACCCTCCCACCAGAGGTCAAAGATTACTTTTCTGTAAGTAGAACAGTGGACTATTCTTTGTCTTTGCATAGGTTTCTAACCAACTATTTGTTGCCATCATGCAAGTCAAAAGTTTATTATTGCCTATGATCTTATACAAAACATTTTTGTGTTTTCATTCATGTTAAAAGTCATGATACTAGTAAACATTTAATCCATCAATAATTTGCATAAATTTTATTTTGCAATTGTAGGCTGGATCTACTGCATTTGCTAGATGTTATTCTTATGTTATTGTTAAAATATTGTTCACAGTATCATATGGACCACACAGATCACATCAGATAGAATGCCTCACAGAACTGACACTGTGATTTTGAGAGATCTTCTTACCTGGCTTTCACTTTAATATGACATCTGTGCTCTTTGTCCATGGAGTTAATACGTATTGTCTAGAGTCATTGAAGTCTCTGTCTCTTAATAAGTTACAATTGTGTGTTTCTAGATGAGTTAATTGTATTGTAGTTGTAAAGGTTCCTGTCATTTGTTGATTTATTAATGTCAGAGTTATTAAAACCTGACCTTTAAGTTGAAAGTTCACCTGCCAGAAATCTCACTGTTTAATCATATTGTGTCAGTAATAATTTTTGATTATCAAATTAATCCATTTATGTTGTGTGTGAATTAGGTCTTTGGCTTTTGTCTCTCACTAAATTTATTTAGTTTCTGAACAAGTTAATTCTTCCTTTTGATTTAAATTGTACATCTAATTTCCAAATTTACACATTTCCCAATCAGAATTAGAGCCCTTAACACAATCATCACAGATATATTAACTTCATATCTGTAAATGTGAATATTTTTTTAGAGGTGTACATAATTATTACAATGTAAAATTATTAATACTTACATAAAAACTTTGGATGGAAAATAAAATATAGTTATTGTTGATAATTTTCCTTCTAAACCCATTTGAATTTCAACTGTGAAACCTGATCTTTAAGAACAGACCAGTTATGTAGAGGCCATGTGTGTTGAAAAACAGCTTTTAGTTATGTGCCTGCTATAAAGCACAGCTTGTTATGTAATGATGTTGTCTGTCCACCTGGCCATCTGTCTGTTGCTAATTTAATTTCCACATAACATTCAGTTCTCTACCATCAAGATATAACAAAATTTGTAAATAGTTTGCACTAGGGGTAAGGAAGAAGCTTATACCTTTTGGGGGGTCAGAAGTTCTAAGCACACCTGCCAACCCTTAAGATTTTGCTGTAAGTGTTATGATAATGTCCCTTAAAATACAGACTTAAGAATTAAAGCAAATACTACAGAAAAATGATTGTTGCCGAAAGTCCAGATAATTGGTTCATCAGTGTTTGATTTGGATCCAGTTGCATGTTAGAATTGGTGGAATTAATCAGGAAACCAGACTGACTTTACAGCAGCACCTCAGATGCTTTGAAACCACACATATTTTTCTTTGCAAATTGTCTGCATGATCAAACTTTCGATTATAGAATTTTTAAAAGGGTGTCCAGAAAGTGATGTATGTTGATCAAACAGAATTAATCCTTTTAAAAAGTGTTGCTAATCAGTACAGAAGATTAAAAAGGAATATTCAGGATTCTTGTGAATAAAAAACAGGAAGGGATACATTTAAGTTTATTGGACATGTCAGTTTGAGTATGTCTGCTAGTGGGATATATGATTGCCATCATCATGTGAAATGGAAACAAATTCCAAGAATTATATCAAGTTTAGAGCAACAAGCCATTGAGCTGCATAAGGTTTGGAGCTGAAGTTTGTGCAACTGTACTAGTGGTAAATAAGGTCTGCATATACTTGACAGACTTTTCAGTTTAACATAATATTTATCGTAGCTGTATGTTTTGAATACCAAACTTAAATAAATTTTCCAGCTTTACAATAGTATTTTATCATATTTTGTTACACCTTACTTGCAACTGGTCAAACGTAAGGAAAAAGCCAACTTACTGTGATGGTCTCATCAGGGTTGGCAGGTTTGTCAAAGATCAAGGTCTCAGAAAGAAGAAAATTGATTCCCACACAATAATTCAAGTTCTCCTTAACATACCTGGATCAAACTGTGGATGGTCTGTACTTGGGGTCAAAAAGTTTATGGCCAAGTTTATTGTGACTGAAATAAGAAAAGTTTAATGTTTGTTTTGCAATAACATTGGATCTGCATCACTGACCTGGATCAAACTTTCTGGATGGCTTATATTTCTGACTAAAAAGAGAAAAGCATTTTCATCATACAGTTTTCATTTATCAACATGGTGGACTGTTAATAAATGGTGCAGGCATATAATGTGTCATTTACAGAACTCTTTTTGGCAGAACATGTGGTCTGAGGTTTTACTGAATTTCCAGTTTGTTAAAGCTAAACAAATTTAGTGCCCTTTCTAAATTTGTGAAGATATTTAAAGTTATTTTATTAATCACTGTATTATTTTGCGTTGTTTAAATTTGAATAGCTAGAAATTATTTATCGTTCTTAACATTTCATTTTGCAGATCTTAAATTTTTCCAAGCCTGTGATAATCAAGCCGCAGGACACAGTTGCTCCATTTATCCTGCGATTCCATCCTAATGCCACACAGCAGCATTTCCACACAGTTCTAACACTTCACACTAATGCTTCTTACTTTGAAATTCCACTTACAGTCTACAATGGCCTTCTAAAAGTAAGTAATATGTTGATATTGCAATGTCCCAGTAGAACACAAAACTGATAATCCCAAATCTGGTATAATGAATATACCTTTTTAAATGGATCTTGAAAGGAATGAGAATTAATTTATTGTTTTAAACTACTTTTAATATGAAATTTAGCAGTTACATCTATGAGAATAGAACTTTGACTTGCATTTGATTAGCGAGATATCCTTAACCTTGTACATGTACTATCAGACAGTATTTTTGACATTTATTTTCCAATAAATTGATGCATGTTTATTTGATTGCATAAGTAATAACTTCTTCACATTTTAAAAATAAAACATTAACGGGAATCATGCAGTTTGAGGTGGGGAAAATATTGAATTGAAAGTTTGTATAGTTTGCACAGTTTTTAAATTTGGTGGTGACCTTGTAAGGTAATCGAATTACGAGGTCAGCTCCAGAAAATAGAGCTTGAAAATCTCAGTAGTCCATACAGTTTAACTCAAAGCTGATTTTACGGAAAACATTTATTTAGTGAATATGATAGAAAATGAAGATCAGTTAAAAATGGTCAGAAATTCAATCTTCTTGAAATTGTATCTCCAAGTTGGGTTATTTGTATATTCAGCAAAACTTTTATACTTACTATTGCTCTTCTTGTTTGGGATTGTAACAACTCTGTTATGTAGCAATGAATGGATGCTGTGTTGACTGGACTATTAAGGCTGGTAAATTATTTCACGCATGTGCTTGTCGGCTTTTAGGGTGTTTAGCACTTAAGTAAGGTTGCCAGGTGATAAACAAAGCTGTGTTTTGAAGGCATTGTATCAGTGCGTGAAGAGTGAAAGCACAAAATGAATGAAATATGAATTAGAATATAGCATGCCTAAACATGAAAAAAAAATCAATTAAGAGTCGGAGACTTGGACCAGTAAAACATTATTTGTTAGCTTGGATCTCTTGTTGAGCTCTGTTTATAGACAACAATAAATCCTGTTATTGTTAAGCATTATGCATTTAGCAGATTGAGGGATGAAGTTATCACTTTATTGCTGGATACAGTAATAGTGGTGGCAGAAACAGCATCAGTGTTAATATTCTGTGTTCAAGTGTTTACAAATCAGAGACAGCATGAGTTCATTATAGAATGATTGAAAGGGGAGCAGAAGTATATAATAGAATGGTTCGAAGGGAGATAAGTCATGTTCTGTGGAACCCTTGTAATTAAAAACATTCCCAAAACTTCATCAGTGGGGAAAATTTTGTGAGTATAATATATCTTTCAGATTGTACCCCACCGTCCAGAAAAGTTTGAAGGTCAGTTAGATTTTGGTACAATGGGTGTAGGAGAGAAGAGGAGTATGCTGTTTACAGTAATAAATGATAACCCAGTAGACGTGAGTAATCTAGTAATGCTTAAATTTAGCTTAAAATTAACTCTTGGTTACATACATCAGTGATAACGTACTAAATATAAGGAATCAGTAGATTTGAGTAATCTGTTATAACCAATAGATCTGAGTAATCAGTGATAACCCAATACATACGGGTAACCACTGATACCCAGATACATGTCAGTAGCCATTGATAACCCAGTAGACGTGAGTGATCAAAATAATAATGTGTGTAGTCATTGGTACATGTGAATAATGAGAGATACCAAGATATATTTGACTAATCAGTGATAATCTAGTAGATGTGAGTAACGATAACTCAGTAGATTTGAGTAATCAAAGAAAATCCAGTAGATGTGATTGATCAAAGATAACTCATTATATACAAGTATTCATTGATAACCAAGTAAATGTGTTTAATTTAGTCATGAATTGCTCCTTTGGTTCCATGATTAAAGGTTTGTTTTGCCTCAACCATATTTTGTGTGACCTCTTATGTTAAAGGATTGATGATGAAGATGATGATATTTTGTGCAGGGAGTGGTCATATATTGTTACTATCCTTCTGTCCAGCTCTAACATCATGAATTTAAATCTGATTTATGGCACCTGGCCTGCCTCATGATTTTTTGGATGGGTTTTGGAATTTTTGACCTTGAGTTAATTTTATACTTGTTGATTTTGGGTAGATTTTGTGTTTTTAAATAAAATGTGTATGGTATTAGGCTCTGAATTCAATAAAGTTTGTAATATCGGAAGACCTAGTTAGATTTAGCTTGTATCAAGCCTTTGCAGAAGCTGTACATTACAATCACTTATGCATCAATATGTTTGTTCATCCATAGATCTGTATGTTTATTTGTCTGATCCATCCACATGCTAAATTAATCTCAGGGTTAGAGTTTCTTATGTACAAACCTGCCAGCCATTACAATCTCATAAATATAATTGATTTTGTTTGCTTGCATATTGATTATGCTTTTAGGTATATTCACCTTATAACATGCACACAATGAGGAAGGAAAAGTACATCATTTGTTCTCATTTAATACATTTGGGTGAGAAAATTCTGGAAAACAAAAGTTGTAGCCCGTAAGAGTGTCCATTTTTAAAAGTGGTAACATAATACGTTCATATATTTTACCAATGCCTGCATATTGCTCTGTTTATAGCCAAAATTCTACAATAAATGATTCCCAGAGAACAGACATTCATTTCAAGTTGTAAACCTAGTGTTCAAATTCATTGTATTTGTTCAGAGAATTTTGCAGTGAACCAATCCAGAAGTTGTGATGTTGACAAAACTGTCAAGCGAATTGGTCTTAGTTGATACTGTTCATGAAGGAATAGCTGCAAAAATGTTAATAGAATCTGTATATTTGTCTGTGTTTGATTTGGAACTGGATTTCATATTAATTTAGTGGAGTTGGTCATTGAACAAGACTAACTTTACAGGAGTACCTCAGATGCTTTAAATTGCATGGTTTTTCCTGCAAAACATCTGCATGATCAAGCTGTTATATAATTTTTTTAAAATGGCATCCAACAAGTAATACATTTTCAAGATGAAAATAAGCCTTTTAATAGTCATTATAGAAGATTAATAATGAATATTCATATTTTGGGTGAGAAAAATGTAGGAAGACCAACAATAACATGTATTGGACATGGTTTGAATTTAGTATGTCTTGTGGCAGGATATATGATTGCTGTTGTCATGTGAATTGGAAAAAACATCAAGAATTATGTCAAGCAGAGAGAAAGCAAGAAGCTGTTGAGCTTCATAAGGTTGGTCTAAGTGTACTACACATTTTCTTAGTTGAATATAAAATTCAGCATCTCCTCACCAGTCTCAAATATAACTGAACTTTTAAATGCATGTTTCCAGCTTTACAATAGTGGTACATGATGTTTGGTCCACTTATTGAAAACTGCTCTTGCCTATGGTAGAAATTCAACTGAATTACTGAGAAGGTCTCATTAGCATTGGAAGGTCTATTGATGAATGGTAACATCAGCATGGGAGTTTCACAAAGAGACTAAACATGATGTCTAGTTGGACCTAAATCAAATGGTGCCAATGGGAGGTGTATCAAAGCAGCCATGGCAGTTGTTTACAACGTTTTGTTATTGCTACTCCTCCTGAATGGATGGTCATATCAGCAGGGGGTTTTCATTAAAAGACTTCTTAAGATGTCTAGTTGGTCCCAAATGTAAAGGGTGCCATTGTGACACAAAATATGGTCACCACCTTAAATATCTTGTTATTATCCCTCTGCATGAACAGAAAGTGATATTGAGATGGGATTGTCAACAGAAGACTCCATATGATGTCCAGTTGGTCTTAAATAAAAAATCGTACCGATCTGACTTCCAAAATGACTGCCACACAGTGACCATCTAAAAAATCTTGTTATTGCTACACCTCCAGAATGGATGACCTTATCAGTATAAGGTTTTCACTATAAGGCTTTTTTTAACGTTATTAAAGAAAAGTGGTCCCTACATCCTGATTTATAATGGATTAGTCGAAAGAAATACTGCAAGGCATTGTGTGGTTTTTCAATTACATAATGAATTATGTACATATCTTTCCATTTTATTTATTTGTTGGTTTACATTTGATTTGATTTTAGGTTTATATAGGAGAGTTCAGTACAGATATGCGAGGTGCATACATTAGAGTACTTGGAATGGAAAAGGGAAATGGCACCACTCTATCCAGGGTACATAATTCATCTGAAATACCAACAAATCCAGTAAGTGAAATTTTCTTACTAAACATGATAACATGATATCCTGTATGCAGGTTTTACTTATCTGTTTAAACATGTATATGTACTACATGTCTCTGTAGAGTTATAATGATGTCAAGCATTGTGTATTTGACTTCATTATCTCTCATACCATAGTGTTAAACATTTATTTTTCTTCTATTTTTCTAATTGCTTGAGATATTAGAATGCCAGGGTTAGGGGCCATGAACTCACCATTAACAATTCAGTGTAAATATGAAATAATAATAGCAGGAAATGTCCAAATTAAAGTACAACCACTATACAAACTCTTCTTGAATGTGTCAGTTTACACTCACACAGACATGCACACAGACACACACACACATAAAGTAGATGAATCTTATTTTGCACTTTTATGTAGTTTACAGTTATCTGTATTTCACACATGATTGACTTTGGTTGGATGTTGTGGTACATACTTTCACACGTGCACACACGCACATATGTGCATGCATGTACATGTGTGCACGCACACACACACACACACTCAAACACACAGGTGTTATATCTCAGTGGACTAAAACTATGTAACAAAAAGACGTGAAAGCAACAAGTTTAGTAAAATTCTACAAATAAGTTATTTCACTAGAGTACAAAGTGAAAATTTAAAAAGAACTTACTGTATTTTAAATTAAAATCCAAATAGTTTTAAAAGTTCTATCACAAATCAAAAGTATAGAGTGTACCAAATGAATTCCAATCGTACTGATGTATCATTAGCATGGAATATTGTTGATCTGCTAACAGTCTTGATGTTTCACAATTATATAATTTAGAATATCATTGAATGTATTCACAATTGCCCAAAAGTATTCTTGAGTACATTGTAATTTCAATGAATAATTTAAATAAATATTTTTGTTTAAATATTAATTGAAACAGATTGATTCCACTAGGACTGATGTTATATGGAATGAGTAAGTTTTAATATAAACAGATTTAAAAAAAAAACAAAAAAAAACTGACACAATAACAGAACCAGAAAGAGTGTCAAAAGTTGTTAACTCCAGTTTAAATTGAGTTTAAGCTCACCACAGTTAGCTTAATATCTTGATATGGCATAGGTCAAGAAAACTGAACATAGTGGGATGCATTTTATTATCAACACTGTCTCAGAGACATAAATGTGTTTCATGTTGGGATTTGTCTCATCAGTTCCATCCCAGTTGAGTCCTGCTAGAGACTTATAAAAATGGTACTAGCAGCTGCTTCAGTTGGCACTCAGCATTAGGAGTTTAGTGTTGGAGCTGGTCAGCCTGATGTGAGGATAATGTAACTGGGTGGGACATGGTGCTACATGTCTG
>QKMX01056018.1:0-11658 GCA_003401595.1 Venustaconcha ellipsiformis
TCCGAGGCGGATGCTCTAACCACTAAGCCACCGGAGCGGTTTGTGACTATATTGTGTAGTTTGTTGCTATTACCAGTGCTTTGACATTCACGTCTTTAGTTGTTTGCTTTGATTACAGCTCTGACGATATCAAGTTTTCATGTTTAGAGATATCGCCATGATTATCATTCGTGCTTAGTGTCTACATTATTTAGTCTAGTCTGTGAAGCAATGTCCTTTACATTCAACGATTTTTAAAATTTAAATGTAGCATGATTATTGCTTGTACTCGATATTTGTTATGAATTCAGTATTAGATAAAGACTTCATTAAATGATAGTGTTTTAAACAAACTTTTTATCATGTCGAGTTTATTTGCTTTATCAAGTACAATTTATTACCAGGTTGTTGCTAAAGGGTTTTAAGGTATCAACATTCAATGTTAAAGAAAATGAAGCTCTTAGTTGTATTGATTATATAGAGTGGGACGTAGAAGAACCGTACTAAAAGTATAAAAGGCCTTGATAAATGTTTAGCTTCTAGTCTTGTGTTTTAGTCAATTTTTGCCATTCATTTGTACATCATTGATTATATTGTACCCTGTTATTATAGAGGCAGAGAAACAGCCTCCGTATTGTCATGGACTGTTATGCATTGGCATGGACTGCTATGCATTTCCGCAGTAAATCCAAAGTAGAGTGAAGACTGGACAAAGGCGTTTATTAAGAAGCATTAATTCTGAACTTTTCCGAGTTTTATCAGATCATTAAGATGACGTTAATTAGACACCTAACTCTGAAAATTCAATTAATCCGAGGAAGTGTTTTCTTCCTTTTATTCTAATATCGATCACGATCGAGGAAACTTTAAACCAATTACACGCTTTGTGATCGATTAAATAAGGCTTCCACCGCATTAGTCTATTCAACTTGCACTAGCTTTAGCAATTTATCTTTTCTTGTTGCGATCAACACACAAGATAACAGTTTTTAAAACTGCCTTTTTTTCAAAATCCTTTAGTTATTAGGTACAGAAGACAAGCAATACAGATATTAATGATTTCCATATTTCGAAAGATATGATGAATTATCCATAATTTAATCAACTGAGTCACATGCAATTTAAAACAAAATTTCTATCACATTAAGATTAGAAATCATTAAATCTATAAAAGCAGATATGATAGCATGGCGTTACAATAAAAAATATTTATATTGAAATTCTACTCTCCATAAATTTGTTTGTAAAATAATTAATTTCGTCGTTACTCTTGGAACTAAACGTACATTGGCAAAATGTTTTTTTACTAACCATGTTTTACTGTACATAACACGTGGTGTTAAGACTCGTCAAAATAGAATTTTTACCTTACGACTCTATGGTGATAAACTAACTAACAGAAAGAAGCAAAACGAACAAGTTTTGAACAATTTAACAAAGAATTTATTTATCAAAGATATAAATGAAAATGTGAGAGGAACTTGCAGTATTATGACGTGAGTCCAAAATAATCCTGACAAAGTTCTATGAAAGCCCAAATGAATGAAACATGCCATACTAATTTCAAGACCTGAAATGCACTGGTCCGCTAGAAGTCATGACGTTGTCACGAAAGCACTGTCCAGAACTACTTTTCAACAGCTCCAAAATAAAATTATAGTCCAAATAATGAGCACTTTTTATGTCCAATAAACGTTTTGATTGAGCCAGTATACAACGATACTTACATTTTGATTAATTGATTCTGTATACAACGATACGTATATATTGATAAACTGAGTTTGTAAACAATGATACTTATAGTTTAATTAATTGAATTTGTATTGAACGATAGTTACGTTTTCTTCGTGACTGAGTTTTGTGTACAAAGATACATATGTTTTGCTTAAAGGAATCAATTTATAACGATACTTGCGTTTTGTCTAATTGATATTGTTTACAACGATAAATGCTTGTTTTCTTGTTGATATTGTATACAACGATGATTGCTTGTTGTCTATTTTATATTATATGCAACGATGCTTGTGTTTTGTCTAATTGATGTTGTATACAAAGATTCTTTTTACAGCAATGTGTCTTGTTGAGGAATATTAATTCAACTCAGAATATCATTATACAGCGCAATCATTGTAACTTGCACGTGTCTCGTTAGTTTCCGTAATATACGACACAATTATCATTGTACCTTACATACTCATCGGTGATTTCCGTGATACAAGACATAATAATTATTGTACCTTAAAATTACTCGGTGGTTCCCGCGATATAAGACACGATAATCGTCGTACCTTACATAATCCTCGATGGTTTTTTGAGATAAAACAATTATCATTGTACCCTGACATACTATCGGTTGTTTCCGTGATAAAAGACACAATAATCATTGTAGCTTGCACGCGTCTCGGTAGTGTCCGTAATATAAGACACAATTATCATTGTACCTTACTTGCTCTCGGTTGATTAGGTGATGTAAGGCATGCTAATCATTGTATCTTACATACTCCTCCGTGCTTTCCGTGATGTAAGGCATACCTAAGTCCATGCATATTATTTTAGTATGATCAAAACGTGTGGTTTATGAAACATTTAGCGAGTAGTTGGAACCGGATCAAATCTGTCTTTACATGTATATATGATTAAATTCATTGTTGTCTGCTTGCGCATTTTATAAAATTATAATAATGGCTTCCACATTGATGCATTTCAGAACGTCTTTGAATGAGTTCTCAATATTAAGCAATTATAAAGAAAAATTTAAATAGTTTCTCTTGAATTATATCTGAACACAAACTCTGATCAAGTATTCAGACAGAATGATATAAAACTGGAATGAATTATTTTCTTATCAAATCTTATTTATACACATTTCCTGTTGATATAAAATATAATAGAATGTGAAGAGGATTGAACATGAACTCATGCTAAATAAATATGTTTCTTGAAAGTTTTTGACTAAAATTACATCAATCATGGACAAACGTTAGTCATGAAAATATTCTGTTTGCAAATTACCATTATCTTAAAGTACAATCTACAATCAAAGACAAAAATTAAGCACACAAAATAGATATAAATAAAACCTCCAGTCATAAACATAACGATTTACACAGAATACTTAAACGTACGTAAGAAAATGTCTTACAAACGATGAATGGCTAAATCATACGAAATATACACAAAAAATATAGTACTTCTAAACTCGTGAGAGTGGATCTGCAATCACTTTATATTTTCCTCTACTATGTCGAATATGAATGTTGTATACCTGTAGCATCTGACTCCACTTCATTTGAACAATGGTATTTGGTTTTCATTCTGGTAATGAAATTTATGCGGTTGCTCTCACTGAATAGATTAATTGAAGAAGGGACTGAATTAGTTCACACATAAAATTGTTGCAAAATATGTCTCTAAACAAAAGATTCCTTCTCGATTGTGGATTAATGTCTCTGGAGGTTATTAAATTGTGTTAGACACTTGATGATCCACACTATTTTTATCTTCTTAAATCAATGCTCCACCAAACGCTGTATCACTGGAATAAAGGAATATTATAAATAATTAACCAAATTTGAAGCTAAAAGAACTGGTGCAATTTTAAGAATGGCATTTCATTTGTCAAAATATTCCTGACATTTGTCAGCTTAGTGGAACCTGGATTTCATACTTAACAAGATTCAGAGGGTAATCAATAATGGAAAAAAAATCTGAGCAAAATCTCGGATAATATCCAGAAATGCACAAAAGCTACATCAGCTGCTTTTTACTAATATGTACTGGGGATTATAATAGCCTTGACCTTCTTTTCTACTGGCTAACCTAACCTGGTCCCATAATATGTCCTAAAATGTGACACAAACATGCAAAAACTCACTTTTACCGACATTAACCGCCAGATTTGCATCACTGAGTGGATCGAATAATTTTTGAATGGTATCCAATTTATATCGTTGCAGATTATGAGGTCATCGATGTATGTGTCACAGGTATCTAGAATATATGTTTTCTGGTTCATTAACAGTTGGAATATTAGTGAATTTATCACAACAAACGGACTCACTTTATTCAGATCAAGTCCATCTGGAGGTACACGAGTTCTTTTGAGAGACACAGTTTACTTTTCTACATTCAGTACACAAACGGACTATATTATCTGGTTTAAGAACAAAATACATTGTGAACGCAAGTTGCTTTTAATTGGTTCTAAAATTCATTCTTCCCTAGAATACTCCAGCTGTTGAGGATTTAACCTATAAGGATTATGTTTGACTAGAATAGAATCTACAAATTCAACGTCATTGTATATATATATTTTTTTTCGTTTAAGAACATCAAGAAACAAGTCCTCATATTCACAGACTAGTTGTTTTAGTTTACTTCTATCCTGTTGTTGTAGATAAGAAAGTTTCTGGTTAAGATTGATTAAATATTGTTGTATTCCGAAGAATGATTAGACCAAAGTCTCTACAATCAGATTGCATCCTCACGATACGGGACGGGTTATAACTAAATATTTATATGCCAAAGATGCTTTTGGTTTCCTCCTTGAAAACAATGTTAGTGATGTAATGTGCCAAAGGTGTTTAATTACTGAGAGATTTCAACCCTGTCGTGAATCCCCAGATGTCACTTGTTTTCCCCTGATTTCCAAGGACGTCAATACAACTACTCGTCCAGACTATATATAATTATCCTCTAATTAATACATGACTTCAAATCTCACAACTTCACAATTTGCTTGCCAACCTAACAACTACATGGTTTCTCCTCATTACATTTCCGTAACGTAGCACCAGTATTTCACACTGTGAAAATATACACCTCAAACACCTAATACAGGGAACTGTTTTTCTACGTTACCTTAGGTCAATGAAATTATGATTTTGAAACTCATTTATCCTGTAATTCTACACCGTATATACCATCATAGCAACAGTAAACGTCACTTCCTGATGACGGAACAGTCCTTTCTGGTTTATTCTATTGTGCAATTTACCAGTCCCCAATCACAAATACTGCACATGGAGTCACACAATCAATCCACAAAATTTGATTTTAATAAGGACTACTGAGCTCAGGGACACTTATGCGGCTCTGAGCTGAACTCACTAAAATAATCCATGCCATCATGAAATCTTATCAACACTTCACTCCGTGACGTTGTTAATAGTAATTGGCTAATTATTCGGGCTGAGAACTATGTCTCCAGCACTGACTTGAATTACGGAAACAAGTAATCACAAATGTAAAAGAAATTCTAATAATGGAGAGGTATATACTCCAAAATTATTACAATGATATAATTCAAGGCAAATGCTTTTTTTCCAATTGCATTAGGATCATTGATCATACAATGTAACCTGAACTTGCAGTTTGAGTTTTGGAAGTTTGAGGTATGGGGGTTTGAGGTATGGGGGAGGGAAGCAAGAGAGCCAGAACTTGATCCTAATCCGAAACCCCATTCCTTTGTATTTCTGTCATACTTTTTTCATTTGATAGAGCAGAGTGAAGCTTAATTCACGCGCATATGACAACTTATATTTGAAATCAGGGAGATAGTTAAGAAGATTAATCTTGGAATCTTTATTCAAAGAAGTTACGCTTTTAATAAGTTCAATGGCTAATGATTCTTAAACTGATTCCCTTACAGCAAACAACGGTACATGAACGCCCCCCTCCCAATCCTTTCCTGTATCAAAGCAATGTGACAGAATTGTGTTTTCCAAAGTTTGAAGAAACCGTTTAAAGTCCCTTGATTTATAATGTAGCTTAATTCATGTATGAACTGGTTGGAAAATTCCAAACTTAAAATTTGAGACTTGACCATACTGGACTGATTTGGGAAGGTCAACAAGAGTAAAAGAACTTTATCAAAGCTTTTACTAAAAGAAATTGCCTCTGAAAATCTTGTGGATGCACACATTCTGGCCAACAAATATAGGATGCCTGACTTGGTCTTAGGTATGGTACCAACACTCTATACCATTATTCTTCAAATGGTTCTTCAAATGTAGGGAAATATTGCATATGAGCTTTAGCTATCTTCTCATCGGGTTTTCCTCCCATTTGAAACTTTGGACAAGGTCTACAGTATTTAGAAGCATCAATGCTTCATTTCTGACAATAAAATTGATTCAAGATCTTGAAGTAAGTCTTATTTACTCTTAGATGACCTGCTAAGGAAGTTTGATGGGCTAGATAATGAATTTCCTTTCGATATTTCACCTTGGATCGACAACCTGACATCTCAATACCCATTGTTTACTGTGAAATACCTCCGGTGGTTTCCATTTCTCACAATATACCGATTTGCACAATAAGCTGTAACTGTGTTGCTTTAGTTTCACTAATAGTTCTCTGAAAGAGACAAGAGATCACAGGGTCTGACGGACAATGTTGGACAATGAGCGACTTACTCAACAAATATATTGCTTTAAATACACGACTGTGACACTGACCTACATGAGATAAGGAATTTGGAACAGCTCTGATTTATACTGTTAGTTAGTTTCCATGGCAATCATAAATGACGATCATTATGTTGTCACAATAAGAGCGCTTAAAAAGAGATAAGATTTCTGGTTAGAAGTTTGATTTCTATATATTTTTTGACAGACTGAGATTTGGAAGTACTCGTTTGAGACTGGGGTGATTTTTACGAAATAACTGCTGAGAGGAAGACATACTGACAAATAAAACTTTGTAAGGCAAAGAAAAGTCAGCAACATTTTCCAAAACTTTTCTCATCATGATACGTCTTTACATTACTTTGGATACAGTTCTTCAACTCGTCTATTAATTAGATCTGTCTGAGGGTATTGCAATCTTGATCAACGTTCTTGTTTGAGTAAAACCTAGTTGCTATTTCTCATTTGCAAATTCTCCATAGGTACGTCTAATTCCTTTTTCACAATTCCAAAACCTTTGCAGACTTTCCTCATGTATTAACTCATAACTCTTCAAGATATATTCCATAACCACAAACGCTCATGTGGCCTAAGTGGTTAGAGAACCCGTCTCAGAATCGTCGGATGTCATAGCAAATACATAAAATGGTACTAGAACCTGCCTCGCTTGGGGCTTGGCATAAAGAGGTTAGTGTTAGGATTGACAGCTCTGCCGGGTGTCAGGATAATGTGACTAGTTGGGACATGATGCTACATGTCTGTCGCATAATGCCCCAGTGCTAGATAATACTATAAACTGTCACAATGTTAAAATAGTAGCGATATGACTGAAATATTGTTAGAACTACTTTAAAAATCCAAATCACATACACCCATTAACCACATCTTGATCGGCATATTGGTAGTGTTGTATTCACAAGCGTTGTTAATAAGACAGTTAGTAATATAGTCCAATGATCTTTGTGCCATTTCAAATTTTCAGCATTTTTCATAAATTCAGCAAATTTCATAAGGTGAAGAAAATAATGACTTACTTATTTTTCCTGAAAAGGGGGTACTTACCAATATTTTTGATAATAATAAAAACTGAACTCGAGTCTAAAGGCGAGTTGGGTAGGTAGAGAGATCTGTCAGCCAGTTCCAATTATATAGTAGATTTGCGTGTATTCTCTTTCTCTCTCTGCATCCATATTTCTAGTTCCCTTTATTCTCTCCATTTCTGTCCCTGTCTCTGGCTCCCTGCTTTTCTATTTCTGTCTTTCTCTCTCTCTATCTTTGTCTCTGTTTGTCTGTCTGCATTGGTAAATGCTTTTCCTCTTTATCTCTGTGAATTTGCATTTGCTTGTCGTCTCGCTCAAATTGCATTTCTTTCTCATCTCTCCATAATCTTTCTTTTCTTTTCTTCTTTCTGAATGTTCGCTATTTTTTTTCATTCACAAAATAGGTCTTCCTCTGGGAAAATTCAAATACATACGCAAGGACAAACACACACAAATGAGTGACACTTGTTGAGCAACGGAGAAATACAATTAACCTAAGATAATGAAATGGTCTTTCCTACGGAAAATAGAAAACTAACGAGAAAGAACTACTTATAAGTGGAAAGGAAGGTTTTCTAAGACAACGGCAAAGGATATATTCGCTCAATATTAGTATGAAGTTGAAATCATCTATGAATAAAAAATAGAATATGCCTTTGCATTTTCTAAGATATTTCTGTATGACATGCATAAAACAAACATATTATTGATAGTACTGTATTATCTCTAGTACCGTATTATCTCAATTACTGTATTATCTTAGTATCTCTTGTACTATATTATTTCTGGTACTGTATAAATAATTTAGTACTTTTTAAATCTCTTTTACTGAATTATATCTCGTACTGTATTGTCTAATATAGTACTTTATTATCTCTATTACCGTATTATCTCTAGTACCGTAGTATCTCTTGTACTGTACTATTCTTGTACTGTATTATCTATGTTCTGTATAATCTTTCGTAATGTATTGTCTAATATAATACTGTATTGTCTCTAGTATTGTATTATATATAGTACTGTATTATCTCAAGTACTGTATTATCTCTAGCACTGTATTATCTAATATAGTACTGTATCGTCACTAGTAAATAATTATCTGTTTGACATGTTATATTAATAGAAACACTGTATCTAGTTTCTACATCCCCATTGAATGTAAAAACAAGAGGAGATGTAGCTGTTTACTGTAATTCATGATTTGATATTAGGATAAAAAGTTGATATCCAGTTAATTATCGGATCACCAAAACTGAAAGAGGCTATGACGTTCTTAATGTAGGACCGAATCAAAAGTCCTTCTCAAAGTCCATTAATAGTAATAAACCCGGAGGTTTGTGTTTTCCAGTCATAAATGGTTTTGATGGTTTTTGCAATGGATCTACCTTTAATATAAATAGTATGACCTTCATATCTAAGGAGAGGTAAGATGTTCTAAACTCTGTTAGCTATATAATCAGAGGCGATTTCCTATCAAATATTTTAGAAATGTTATTGATCTCAAGATGTTAAGATCATGCTATGTTTTTACACATTTTTGGATATCAGTAATTATTCCCTTTTTCTGCATTGATGAAAGTTCCGCTAAAATTATCATAGTTTATGGATCTAGTAAGGGTATCGCATAAATCTTTCCCCCAAAAAGCTATAAAGAAAGAACTCCAGTAATAAAACCAGCCGAACCTGCAATTTTATTTTCTGCTAATTGTATCTAGCACCTTAATGCTTCCTCACAAGATATAGGTCCTGAAAATGGTTCTTTATCTAATTTTGAAATATCCACATTCATAATATTAAAAGTTCATTTAAATTGATGGAGTCTACTCTCATGAATTTATAGATATCCTCAAAATAGTTCCTTGTTTCTTATAAAATTTCCTTTTGAGTTATTGTCTGAGACACGCCGTTTATGAACACGGGCATTTTTTTTACTAACATTATCCCCTTCATTGTTTCCTCCTGTAGTCCATCAACTCCTCCATTTTATTGCTGTGTTTAGTCAATAGTCTGAAGGTTTACGATCTAAGTCAATCATTTTTCTAATAACTCTCCTACTTTTTAAAGATCTCATTTTTCTAACATGTGGCAAAGGAATAAGGTTTAGCTCTTGCTCATAATATCACCGTTTCAAAAAATAACTGATCATTTATCACAAATGGTATTTGACAGTCAACCTGTGAATTCTCAAATGAGTTGTCCGTATATTGTTCTACAACATCATATCATTTTGTTTAACTAGTTGTACATATTCTGCACCTTTTAATAATGAATTGATAAACGTTCGGTAACATTAAAAAAAATGTTTGCGATTTAACTTTCAAAACCATTTTCCTTTTGAAAAGTTTGCAATTTAAATTTGATAAGGACAATAGAATGATCTGTTCTGAACCCAGGTTCGATCAAAGATTCTTTAATGTCAACTAAAACATCTGACCTAGTTTGTTTAAAGAATTAGAGAAATGCCTTCAGCATTAATATACAGACGGTATTCACACTCACCTACCATTAAAAATACATCAGCATTTAAAAGATGCAGAAGAAAGGCGTCTGACCCTCTCTGACGACTACCAACAAATCATATGACCCTATCTGATGATTACCACAATTATATGACCCTGTCTGATGATTACCATAAAGTCAACTGACTCTATATGATGATTACCACAAAGTCATCAGACTCTATCTGATGATTACCACAAAGTCATATGACCCTATCTGATGATTACCATAAAGTCATATAACACTATTTGATGATTATCAAAATATGCTCAATAATGAGGAACTGGAGGCCATAGCTACCATGACAGACGCGTGCAAGTTGAAATTCATATCTCCCTGGATAAACCTTTTGCGGACCGAGTTACATTCGAATAACCATCAAGGATTCTACCGTGGAAAGACATCAATACAACAAATAGCGGCTTTCAGTGTTTTAATGTGTGATCATGCAGACTAGTCACGTAAATACATATAGCACTTAGGATATTTAAATTACGTGAGAAGCTCGCGGTATAACGTTGATTTGTTTTTGCTGAGCAATATGGACGCCCAAATGCAGCGTCATTTTTACTCTTGGGTAAAACAATCTTTCCCAAATGATGTACCGACCTAAAAAACACAAATAGACACAATTTTCCATGTCAACACTTCATCCATATGCTTTGTACCGAACAGCTGCACGATAGTGACGAAAGTCAAGCTCTACCAAAACGTTACATCATGTCGTTGGATGTAGGCAATCTCCATGAATGGACGATGATAAAGCCAGTGTCAGTGAGTTTACATCCCACGGATATAAACATGCACACGTGCATACACATACTCAGGTACGATGGCAATAAGTACCATGGATACTTCTTTGAAGTTGACCTGTATCATCCGGACAAATTGCATAGCAAATACATTGATTATCCGTTGGCCTGGAAGCGTTGTCGGTTGTCCATGAGTGGTTGTCGCATATCTGTTTGAAATGGTGGACGAGTCCAGATTCAAGTTCACAGAACCCGTCAAGCATGAAACAAATCTGTGCAAGTAAATTATGTACTTCATGTACGCAATTTACAGTTGTATCTACCGATAGAGCTGGTGCCGCATATCCAACTGAATACGTATCTGCCTATGTTGGCAACTAACTAACTTAATAAACACGTCTAAAAGCACATTAAGAAACTGCGGCAGAGAATGCGCTTTGATCTTGTTCGGGATAGCAAACAAGAAAAATTCTACAGGATTATTTGCAGACCCTGAGTTCATTTTCAGAAAGATCTCCATTACCGCCCAATGTAAATAATCGAAGCAAAATATATCAATGCAAATCATTGCTGACGTATCCGTGCTGCACTTATCCAAATTATTAATGTACAACCTCTACTACGGCTCGTAAAAGCCGCGGTATGGCACAACATTAAGGTGCTGCACACGGACAGGAGTTCATCATGTGCATTATATCAACGATGATGTCTACGCGGACATGGCTAAGGTATCACTTCTAAATGAGTGTGACCCTAAAGATCATCCGCTTCTTGGCAATGCCAAAAATAAAGTTGTGCGGAAATTTAAAGACAAGTGCATGAATTCGCTCAGGTGGCCTAATGGTAAGAGAAGTCCTCCTCGGATGCGAGAGGTCGTGGGTTCAAACCCCGGAAGAGTCATATAAAGACATATAAAATGGTACTAACAGCTGCCTTACTATGTGGTCAGCATTAAGAGGTTAGTGTTAGGACTGGTCGACA
>QKMX01056021.1:0-12991 GCA_003401595.1 Venustaconcha ellipsiformis
TGGCGTTAAGCCCAACAACAAACAAACAACAAACAAACAACTCACTACATAATAAAAGAATTTTTCTTACATAACAGTGCTACTATTTTGACTTGTTTTAGATTGTTTCCTTTTCACCTTTTAGCTATAGATTAATCTGTTGAAGATGTTTTCGAGGTGGAGGAATATGTGGGAGGGGAGAGAAGGGTCAGTCAGGGTAGCTCATTTATTGTTTGACTTTGATATTAGAACAATTATCATATGTGTCGCATTATCTTCAGTTACTTTGACATTGACTGATATTGTTGTTTATCTACATTTTAATTACAGATTATGCCTCATTATTAATACGTTTTTGTCGGAAAAGTTTTGGGATGAGTCACAAAACATTCTAGAGATAGGTTAGAGTCATCTAAATATGTCTCAGTGTTTTTAAATGAATAAGTGCATCGAATGTCATCTCTGGTGTAACATTTAAGACTAATACTACTACTCCATTTCAAAGCCTACATCATCGTCAGCCATTTTTTTGTCTACTGAAAAAGCCAATAAATGAAGAAATTAATGTTGGATACAAATTTGTGTTTTTGAAGGCTTAAATAGATCCTTTTCTCGGTGTTTCGGCTAGTTGAAACACGGTTTCACATGACAATTCCAAACAGGATACAAAATATGTCAGGTAAAACGTGACTGAAAATGGATGTGAAAAATGAAGGGAAACAAATCAAACATACATGAGAAATTTTTGAAAATGACAAAGCTGCACGATTCTCCAAACCATTCTCATATGTTGTGATTTGCACGGCGGATGTCATTCATCAGCACATTTGTTTACTATTACATTTTATTACTTAATAGTAACTACTGGAGATCCAATGCAACTAAATCATCGGATTTTTTCATTTTGTAATTTGTACATCGTTTGCCCATGTCCAGGTTGGGTGCTAGTTTGATCACATCCAAACCAGGCTACATGGAATATACATAAAACAATCATCTTCAAAAACATCTCGATGATGAAATTAGCTATATTGAATAATTTGACTTTTTTTTGCTTTTCCACCTCTTCGTTCAATGGAATGTTTCTTCACTTTTGGATGTGTTTTCATATACCAACCTGTAGCGTATATTTTTTCAATTGAAACACATTTTTTTTTTTGGTTTTGAATCAAATTTAACAAAGAACATAGTATAACATTGTCCATTTTAAACTTATCTTATAGCTATGGATATTGTAATAATCAGCCATCCTCTGTAAATGTCAAGAAATTACCTTTAATGATGTGTCCAGTTTAATGTTCTACTTTAATGCTTGTATTAAGACTCTTTGGTTTTAAACTAAGTAACTGAAAGATGCAAAACCAACAGGTTTTATAAAATCAACAAATAATGTATGGAAGTTATAAATGAAACTTTAAGAATGATTTACTGTACGGTGACTTGAGTCCCAAATAATCATAAGGTTCTATCACTAATCCAAAAGTATATAATGTTCCAAATGGAGTCCAAAACCTTGAATGTTCCGACGTACCAGTAAGGCCTTGAATAGATGATGTACCAACAGTAGTGATTCACATTCGCAAAATATTGTTAATTCCCCCCCTCTAAACAACTTAGTAATTCTAATGAACGATTTAAATAATTCCTCTCAAATCGTATCTGCACACAACTAAAAGTGATTTCGTAAAGACTGATAGTAACCTATCAAATTCGTAAACAAATTCACTAATGGAACCTTTAAAAGATAATGAAAACATCATTTTTTACAACATTTATCTTAAAGCACCGCCCGGAATCATGAAGGAAATGTTTGCTATCTGAATAGGTTGTTTGCAAATGTCCCTTAACTGATTCTACAACTTACAACAATGGATAGACACTAATAACACAATACAGAGATATATAACACTTGCAAAATTATTTTTCTAGTCAAATGAAGTTTGCAGGTACTCTTATGTATTGTATCACTGTTCTCTTCTCTTCCTTTCCCAGTTTTCTTTATGTTCTGTTCTCAGTTGTCTTCGTATTCTTTTTGGCAAAGCTTTATAATTCTTTAGTTTCTGTCCAAACTATCTTTATGTTTATCTTTCTTGTGTTCTTAACATGACTTGGCATCAAACTCCATCCACTAATGTTGATTTTAAATTTAGCTTTCACTACGTATTGTGACACTGTTCACGATCTTGCATTTAAAATAATTGACCTCTTTTTAAACGTGTTGATCTGCTTGCCAAATCTTCTAGTCAGATAAATAGAAGGTGATCAAGAAACATAATCACAATATTAAAGATGCAATATTCCATTAATTTTACAGCATATTACACTCTCAGACTGAAGAGTAAAAAACTGATACAAGCTAGCATCTTTATTGAGATGTAATCGGTAATAATGGTGTCGTGGAAGGTTGAATTTACTATATACACAAAAGAATAAAACGTCTGAGAAATGACTGCACATATTTACAAACTCTTACAAAAAGTAGAAATTCATTTTAAGAACCAAAACGAACGAGAAGACTCAGGTTAAGTGATAGCATTGATAGAGTTAGCGCTGAAATAAACAGAGACACTAAACAGTGAATTGAACATGGAAATGGGAGAAGACTGGATGTACTGCTAAAAGGAATTATGTGAAATAAAAGGACTTTGAGAAGAAACGAAATGTATTCACAGATGTACATTGCTTTGCCTCTAACTCATTGTTCTGAGTAAAGAATATTGATGGCACTGAAACAAGTCTGAGAGAGAAAACAACGGGTCTTTACAGAGAGGTAAATGTATAGATTGAAACTTGTTATTAATATAAAAAGGGGCTGCTGGAACGTAGGGCAACAACAACATCTCCAATATTGCCTAAAACTTATGTTCTTATCCATGGTTTATTACATATTGCTGAATACATGTAGCACATGAGATTCGCAAAAGAAAATCTGCTCAACCAATCACAACAGAAATCACTTCGTACAGAGTTTCGGTATTACAGACATCTTAGTCATAAAATAAAAATATTTTACTTGTTTTATTTGAAAAACAAATCAACTATCATAATTTAATATTTTTGATTAAAGTAATATAATTGGCAGCTGTGTCACAATTTGCAACATATACGTAGGTAAGCATTTCTACAAGAATGTTGTATGTAAACCATAGGCTGTTTTATGTGTTGTTGCGGACATTAATTGGCTGCAGCAGAAATTATGACTGGGAAAGCCATAGTTAAGAAGAATTAGCTATATATTCATCATTTGATCCTAATGTAGCCAAAGTGAAAACAAAAAGGAATGTAATAGACTAACATCAGATAAAAACTGAAGACCTCAGTGAAAATAGGGTCAAGGCATTTATCATTCGGAACGAAAGACTTAGAGACCTAGGTTTGGTGACTCAGTATTTATTATTTGTTAAATTGGCAATATTACCAGCTACATGATCATTACTGTACATATTTGTGATAATTGCCCATGTATTTCCAAGGCTCATTTGGCTACCGACTGGAAATATTGTGGCTATATTGTTGATAGTAATAGTAGAATAAAGTGCATAGTTTCAACCAGTATTTGTTATGATCCTGTTTAAAGTTTCCTTATTCATTTGTCTAAATTTGTTTAGATTCAGTCAGCTTATTAGAGGAACCTTTAATGTTTTATAGCTTGATAATAGGTTGAACATGTATAGAAATCTTGATCTTGTTCAGTTAACTAGCAAAATTTAAATTTATACTTCACTACTATTATATCTTGAAATACGTATGAAAATATGTTTAAAAATAGCTATGTTTACACTTTTGCCATCTATTTGTAAAATAACCTGCATCACTTTCAAAGACTGTCTTGCCTATATGGGCATCCATCATTGTAGGTATAGTGCATTTAACCACCTACAGCGGAGATTTTGAGAGACCAAATCAACTAGTATGCAATTCAATTGTTTACTTTTTTAAGCAATATGAACTCATACCTTTAGCACACATTTGATGTCAATACTAAGCACAACAAAACAACATGCAGCCTAATATACAGCCTAATACATATCACACTTTCATTACAAAAGAACTGAGAGGGGTTTTGTCTTGGTTTTCTTGCATCAAAACAGTCAGAATGTCTCTGAATTACATTGTAATTTAAAGTATTGTAAGCTCATACCCTTACCGGGTTATTGCAATGCAACTTGCAGAAACATTCTACATGTGTTTTGTGTGAGCAGCACACAAGTTATATTCAGAATAATTTCATCAAAATAACCAATAAACAAATTCAACTAACTTACTGAGTAGGTATCAGATAGTAATAATTTTAATGTGTGGATCAACACTAAAAGCAAATATCAATGCTAATGTACATGGATGATCTTGTTTTCGTCGTCAGTTTCAACATATGTAGTCTTTTCAAATAAGTTGTTTTGGCTTATTCTTTATAAAATTTCTGTATATTTGAACTCTAAACCTATGGTTTGTCACGTAGGATGCGTAATAAACACTATAGCATATCTTTCATGACCATAATTTTGTGTTGTAATTTCTTGTCTGTTTCAAATGAATTCAAAATTACTTTTGTGACATGATTTTGCTTTACCATAACAAGTCACATTTTTCAGTAGTAAGGGTTCAATAGTACAGTGTTTTGATGAGTTTAGAGTATTTCATTTATAAAACGAGTATTTTTTAAAAGTTGAGGGAATATTGTCAAGCATTTTTTAGAGACGAATGTTTTTCCAAGTTTTAGTTTTTTTAAGAAGTGTTTTTTCATCAGTCGATGGTCCTTTGTTAAAAAACATAGTGTAGTAGGATCTACTAAACCACTTATGAACACTATTATAATATTAGTAAAGGATCAATAACATGGTAGTCTGGAGGAATACAGAGTAAGTAATGGAAGTACAGTAATTTGAATTAATCAGTTATTCATCTTTTTATTGCATTTGTGCGTTGGTGACAGCAGCCCACACAAAAAGATACAATTTTTAAACGTACACAAGTGTTCATACACTCTTATTACTTCCCTGCTTATACTACTACTGTTGCAAAGATGAACCGAAGCCTTAACACAAGAGACAGTAAAGATGTTTGAAAAGCCTGTTTCAATGCACGACACTTGAACTTAACATTATGATATAACATGAAAGTTAGTGGCATAATGACGATGCGAAATAAGCAAAACTCGTTATCATGTGAGATTCGGCTATCCACAAAAAACAACACCATTCTAACAGGAAACGTGTAATATTAATTGATATTGCATAGATAATCATCATGTCCTATAATGGCCATAATGCAGTTGACTTTTACGTGATGTCATAAAGTAAAGTTAATATTGTCATGCAGTCCAAATGGCATTCAAAGCTAATGCATTTGCTTTTTCTCCTCTACATTGTGTAATTAAACATTTTTATACTTTTGTTGTCATGAAATAAAAGTCTCTTAAACCATTAAACTTATCAAATTCACCTCCACTTTGTCAGTCGAGATTAGAGTTGCTGATTCATAAATACAGAATCCTGTTTTTAAGGATTCTGAATGGGTAACACTTTGCAAAAATTTAAATGAATTTAATAATTTCCTGCATTTGGATATACCTTGGTAAGCACAAACTGGAAAGTACTGAATGAGTTTAATAAATTCAATATTAAAACATTACCATTTTAAGGTTCTTTGTGTCACCAATATATTATTTTGAGAACAAAGGATTTTCAACATTTTATTCATTCTGGCTCATGTCAAGTGGGCTGTTTTTAGTTTGGCATTTGGATCATTCTATGTATCATAAATTGTCAATATTACCAGCTACATGACCATTACTGTACATATTTGTGATAATTGCCCATGTATTTCCAAGGCTCATTTGGCTACCGACTGGAAATATTGTGGCTATATTGTTGATAGTAATAGTAGAATAAAGTGAATGGTTTCAACCAGTAAACACTCAGTATACTTCATCAGCTCATTGTGACCAATCAGATTTACAGAATGTGATATGTTAACATGTTGATATAACGATTCTTATGAACTGCAAACACAATATTGCCAAGTGTACAAACTATGTGGTAAGATTATATATTCACCTCCATTAATGTCTATAATTGTGTACTATTAAATTAGTCATTTAATTTCCAAGAAGACAATATATAAAAGAAAAGGATGCCTGATCATGTGTTGATTGTTTTAATATTGCTGTTAAAGTTTTACTATTTTCTCACATTCGGGAGTCAAACCAGTTTAGCCTTTTCTGAATGAATCTCAAAATTCCATAATTACGTCATCTATTAATTTAGAATATTGTTTCACCTTGCATTTTAATATGAAACCTTGTTTGGATCCCTTTTGACAAGAAAATTCGAAACTCTTATTTATATAAATTGTTAGTATACATAAAGTCACTAATGTCTTATTTCCAAGTTTTAAAGAAAATTACATCCAAGAAAAGCTATTGCACTTTAAAAATTGCATGAGGAAAACAACATATTATAGCAGGAAACGATGATGAAATAGTTGTCCACAACTTGCATATGTCTATTGATTCGTCAGCATTTAAAATACAAACTTGTTAAACTATGGTTTTTAGATTAAACTGTCTGCTATTGGTCAGTACATGTTAGACGCAAGAAATATAATGGAGAAAAGAAAAAAGTCCTCCTCATATTAGCTACACACTGAAAAATCCCATTAAATGACATGGATAGAAGGACTATCTCAAATCTTGATATTGTAACAGCCATCTTGGTATGAGTTAAACAAATGTTCATGTTTATAATTGAAAATGTAAAACATGATCACACAGAAGATAAAGTAAAAGTTTATTTCCAATAATGAACCCACAAGGTAACAACAAATACAATGAAAGCAAAAGAAAGCAATAAAGTACAAGATTTAATATGATACAACATGTGGCATGGGGAAGATGTGCACACCCAAAAACACATGCAATGATATTCACCCACATCAAAGATAAGAACAAATTTATTCCATAATAGAGATTTAAGGTAAATAAATACAGAGTTATCCCACATATTGTTTCAAAGAATCTTAAACTTCTCCAATGCAATCCATATACATTTTATATTGTATATGATTCCTGCTGGAAGCAGATACAAACTCAAAACTGAAATAAATTGGGCAATGTAACATAAAAACTAACAGATTTTTAAACATAGGTGAGAATGAATGACATATTGCAGTGATTTTGGGGTCCAGGAGAAAACAAGAGAACAAAATATTCTAATGGTTTTAATTGTGCAAAAACCAGATAGCAAAGAAACAATGTATGATGGTAGTAACATTTTATACCACCCAAGACCAATAATGGATATATGGTGCCAACTAAAGGTAGAGAGGGAATTATGATTCTGTAAAGTCTCCCTGTATCTTCAGAGGGATGGGATTAAGAAATTTGTTATAATTGTTAATAATAATAAAAGGACTGAAGTTCTAGAAGCTCTCAGTGCTTGACAGTATTAATTACTACATATATAGAGAGAAGTTTACAAAAACCATCTTGAAATTAAAAACAAAAACATACATACAATAATTAAGGTATGGAAACATTTTGAATTCTTACATAAGCTCTTGGAGTCGAATTAGGTGAGTTTTAAGAGCACTGCCAAATGTGATCAGCTTTTCGTTGTATTAAGTATGCCTTGGTACACAAATTAACATTTTCTGTAAACTTCATTTTGACTGCTGCAGAAACAAAAATTCAAGTGCACGAACAGGAGCATAAGAATCTAGAAGGGGTTTACAATTTGGGCGAGGCCATACAAGCATTTTGAACTTGATGTAGACAACAAAATGTGTCATAGAGAACATATGTTTTTGTTTGATTTTGGAATGAATCAGAAACAGTGAAAGGTACATAGCAGTGGACAGAATGCTCAGTTTTTAACTATAAGGATGCAATAAAAAGCTGTGTTTTGACCTTTTTGATGTTTTTGTAGCAGATACCGAGACTAACTACCATAGACTAGTCTTTAAGGTACTATTGACAAACAAAAGTGTTTAGTGGCATAAACTTAGAGAACATTACAACTGGAGCTGAAGCCTCTCAGCTCCATCCATGCAGCCTTGCATGTGTTCATGAAATATTGGTGTGAAGAGACTTTACTGTCGCAAGTGACATCTAGGTTTTGTTTCGATTGTGTGAATTTAATGTTTGTATTGCAATTACTTATTGACTGAATTAATGGAATGGAAGAGAAAGTCACTGTGTGGTGATCTGACTTCAGTTTTATGTGTCTGAAGTTTGATACATGTCATCCATGAATTCACATCGAAAATGCACCTGTCTACACCTTGGATGGCAGCAACGTCAGTTTGGTGGCTAGATTTAGATATTTGAGTGAGACACTGGATGATGATCTATGACATTTGAGAGTGGCTGAGTGTATAGAACGAAGAAAGGACACAAACATGCAGAAAATGAAACCAGATCAATTATGGAGTCTTGTAGTGAGCATTTTGTTTCAAACAAACTATTTACAGGTAAAATCAAATGTTTAAATCTGATGGCTACATTCGCCTGAAAATAAAATATTTATATATTTATCATGCATACACAAGTTTTAAAAATAAAAAAAATTAAAGTTTGTAGTTGAATACAACAAACTAATGCTTGCTTCCAGCATTTAAGTAAAGTGTTCTTTGTTCCGATTATTCTGTCTCCTTTAAGATACTTTTATTACTGATCATATTCTAAACTGGTAGAGTGCATTTCTACTATCAGGGAATCATGATCAGCATTGCCCAGAGCAGACACTGGTGTATAACGTCTTTGGAGGAAGGCAAGAAAGACTCTGTATTTGCCATGCTGGTAGACATATAAACACACTCCTAGAATGACAAATGCTCCAATAATTCCAACAATTATTCCAACTATTTGTCCTGGTGCCAATGTCATTCCTGCATTTTCTGAAATTATAGCAAAAATGTTGTGACTCAGAAAGTGTCAATTTAAAATTCTGGCCTGCAGATATTACTGCAAAAATGTTCAATTTATGATAGTTGTCCATTGTAAACAAAATATTTTCCGAGATCAGAAAATACAAATTTGCAACTTTCTTTAAGAAAAATCATTTATTTTCTAGTAAAATATATTTTTTCAACATGACTTACCGATCATAATATCTTTAGAGAGCTACTATTATATCATAAATCCAGAGTTCCCAAACTAACCTTTTCAGAAAAGAAAGATATAAGTTAATTGATCACATATGTGCTGGCAATGAAACAGAGTGATCTTCTCTTGATACAAAATTGGTTCCAAAACCCATGAATACTTCAATTTGTACTGGAGTGGAATGATGTTCTCTCCTAGAAGGATGTAATTGCACTGAGACAAGGAAGGTCCATCCAGATTATGACACTGGTAAGTATTATTTAAGAAACATTTTTTAACTAGTCAAGAACTTGATTTCTTCTTCAAATAATTTATATAATTCCTTAAGAAAATAGGTAAGAGGTCATCATATTGTGACCTTATGATGTTCCACTGATAAGTCGTTCTTTCCCTATTTGAGAGCTAAGAATAGATCACCATTAGAATTAGATACATGATGTGTGTGTGTGTAAGCGTATGCATCCAAGCCATTCCAATTTATGGAAACTGCTGACTTCCAAGGTCTTCGAATGGTGAGACCAAGGTTGGTTAGTTTGTATTTCACTTTGTTGTCAGAAACAGATCCACCAGTTGTTGATATCAGCAGTCATATACACAAGTGAATACCAATGGATCAAGTAACCATTCTATTTGAATTAGTTAATTATTCTAGAACATCAATTCCATTGATGCATATAATCGGCCTGAAATATGTAGACTTGTACATGGATTTGTCATTTCTGACATCACCTTACAAAGTCCCAAACAACAAAGTAAAAGTCTGGTAATTTAGTTACCCTTGCATACTGAAACAATTTACCACAGTGGTGTTTGTGAAAAGAATGAGAAAATCTTTCCCTTGTAGCATCTTATCCCTTCAAGGATGTGTTTAAATGTGGCTTTCATCTCGAGGATTTTGAAAGCAAAAACACAATCCTGAATGGGCACGCTCTTCTGGCCTACTGGAATGATTAAAGGTGATTTGCACTAAATTTCTCTGTGTTTGCATCCGTATAGTGTATTGAAACATGCACCATGTGCCAACTAAGGTACTCCCTTGTTCTAAGATGGAACCATATACACACAGAGATTAGTATCGGTTGGTTTAAGAGGCGAAATCCCAGCCTCTATTGTGTCAAGAGAGTCATTTGTTATAGTCTGATAAAAAGGCAAAATGAAACAATGAGGTTCGCTGAAGCATTGATTAAACTCAGAAGAAGGAAGAAAAGGAATTATTGAGCTGAGAGGCTGTCCTGTATACATGTGTTTTAAACACCATACTCATTTTGATAAAATGCTAGGTCGATATGATATCTGAGGTTTTCATTGTTAAAAAGGAATCCTGGGCTGAAAAGAAGAGTAACAAGAGATATGATGTCTTGCAGTATAACTTATCCAGGTAGTTGAATATTTCTGCAATGGAGACAATCCTGAAATGAGCCATCACTCTGTCCAGTAGACTTATGAAGACCCAGGTATTTATGATGAGTATGAAAGTGAGTGCACTGTGCTGATAGGGAAGTTTGCCTTCTGAACGACATTTAAAACCTTTCATGGTGTTTCCGTTTTGAACTATAATGAATGAATGAGATGATTGAAGATGCTTAGGTGTATGACTTGTCAAACCGTGCCATTGGCATTTGGGGCTAGGAAGATGCAGTAATAAAAATAGGGTGATTTTCCTTTACAAGACGATCACTTCCACTCTTTTCTGGACAAGGTTGTTGATTTCTTACTGCAGAATGTCTATCTTGGGCAGGCCTTTGTGGAAGACTGTAGATGTAGGCATCTGGACAATCAAACAGGTGCACTGAGGCACTCAGAATCTACCTGCCAGGTTCATTGATCATTCTAGCAAATAATTTCCCATTCAACAGCGAATAGGAGACTTCCACATTACGATGACATCTAACAATAGCTGCATGAAAACCCTCCTCAGTGCCTGATGATACATGGGAGGGACATTTTCTCTTTGTGCTTGTTTACAAATTTCTCCGACCTGGCAATGGAAGACGAGGTTGGAAGAGAATGGCTGCAATCTCAGCTTGTGGTGGTATTTCAAAAAGGTGGAAGTCGTGAGTACTGTATCTCTTTGTGCTAATATTAAGTTTTGCACTGCTGTTACCGATTTGGTCAGGGTGTGCCAAAAAGCTTTCTTTAGGATGCATGCTTGTGAAGAAACAGACTCCCATGGGATTCGAGGTGTGAGACGATAAACTATTTTCTGCATGTTGAAATGTTGTCTACAATTCCAGCATAGAACCTACTGTGATGACATTCATCACCAAGTGTTGGGTATCATTAAATGACTTCCACTTCAGGTATACCGATTAGGAATTTGACAGTCCCAAGACTGCATGGTCCCTCTTTATTGCTGTGATATCCATGAAAAAAAACAGGTGTGTTAGTCTTATAGAGCTTCATACTAAAACTGATGAAAGGTGTTGCTGTAAGATGATAATTATCTTCATGCCAAAGTCCTATAGTTGTCTGTGTAAGCAGCCAAAACGTCAACAGTTCTAGCAGTTTGATCACCGATTTATCGTTTTTGACCAGTAAGTAAACTGATGCCATAATTTTAGACAAGGCTGCAGATGGAGGAGGAGGAGGGGACATAACTCAAAGGGAATAAGCAAAAGTCTTCTTCAATTGACACCTAGATAGTCAAGTTTTCTTTTGTCATAGAGAGATATACAGGAAAGGCAATGGTGTTGGTGAGAATAGGTCATCATCACTAGACAAATGTAGCCATAACAATGAATCCCATACAATGAGTGGTAGATGGAGTAGGTCCATAATGCTTACAGAACATCCTAATCGGAATAGCTATGAAGTGGATGCTAGGACTAAAATCTGTATATAAATAAAGTGTATGGGGACGCATTAACAGCATGTTCAAATTGCACGCATTTGTGTGATTACGACAATGTTATAACTCTACATGACAGAAACATTTGCACCGACAGAAAGTAGAGAGGTGTAAGCAAAAGTTGGAAAGTTATAGATGGGTATATCTCCCATCAATGACACAAGTCCTCGAACTTGCTTTAAGGTAGAGCAACTTCCTAAAGTTTTGAAGATGGATTGCTAGGGCTCTTGTTCAGGACAAAGTTTGCTACTCAGACTTAACAGGAGTAGCAACTTAAGTAGACATATGATTTGGTGTTAATCTCTGTACTATTACTGCTACCTATGTGGCCAGGTAACTATTAGCTTTCTTATTTAAAACATGCAGCATGGATGTCTGCATTTGCGACATAGTGCTAAGTTTTTATGAACCAGCAATGTATTTCAAAAAGTGTGCAAATGCAGAAACATTGCAAGGTATAGAAAATGGCTTATGATTTTGAGTTCTTTTTATCTGCTGAATTTTTTTTTTGCTACTTAAAAGCTGCTAAACTATAGGATAACCTGGTGTCTAATCCAGGTTGGCATTTAAATCATGTAAAATGCTCTACAAATGAACTTATGTACTTCTGTCATTAAAGTACTCACCGGTATTTGATCCATCATACAACTGATTTGGTCCAGTCACAGTAATCATTGAAGAAGATTCAATTGTTCTGACCAAAAGAGCTGTAACAAAAAGTAACTATTTTTTAATTTATTATCTTAGGCATTTCGCTTTCTTAAACAAAATGGAATTTGAATGAACTAGATCAGCTACTCTTTAAGAAATTAATTCGTTGTTGCATTAATATACCTGAATTGGAAAGAGTTCAATTTAATCTGTATGTTCATGTAGACTTGAGCTTTCTATAAAAAAATTGCATATATCATTACAGGGTGGGTGGGTATGGGTGAGTGGCCCAGTGGTCTAAAGCGTTCAGTTATGGATCACTGCCACCTCACTTGTACCTGCGTGGGTTTGAGTCTTGCGTTCGGTCAATGTATGTGATAAAGCTTGCCAGTAGCTTCTCATGGGTTGGT
>QKMX01056058.1:0-12030 GCA_003401595.1 Venustaconcha ellipsiformis
AATACGTATCAGAAAAAATGCATGCTTTCTATAACATTCAAGAAAAAAATTAATTCTCAGAATGAGTATCAGAGCGATGCAAGAAATTCATACACTACACGATTTCTATTACATTCAAGACAAACGAATGTACTGTTTTTCTTAACACGATATAATTCCTCCTTCTCTTTCCTGATTCCTGGTCTATACAATTTTCAGACCCCTGTCTCTTGGACAATTTATTTAGCGAGAGAAATTAATTTATTAATTTTCCTCGGATTCCTTTAGATTTTTCCATTCGGCAGATATTCTTTGCCTGCATAAAACTTCGTTGCATTGCATGATACTTAAACCATGAAATTTCGTGTGGGATACACCCCCTCACGTTTAGATTAGCCAAGGAGGATTAAATGCTCTAACTACAAAATTTTAACCTTTCTATCGATGTCAAAATAATTCTCTCCAGACCGCCTTTATTAATAACTATTCTGGAATATGTATTGTTTGACAGCTATTTCAAATGACCCAAGAATTCTTAACATTTTCTTTGGCTTGTGTCAACTGTCATTTTCCACTATTTGACCTTACGATAACATTGACTTCTTCCATCTGTCTGACCGTTATTGAATGGACTCTAATTAAACTTCACTTACGAAAAGAGTTAACTATTACATACTGTCAAGTTATTGCGAGCCAAACCCATACGCCAATTTAAATGGTTATGTCACTCTGACAACGATATAATGTACTGCGGATTATCTCAACAAACGTTTGCACAATAAGAGACAGTTACACCAGTCTCCCTCTGAAAAGTCCTCTCTGATGGATCAGGCAGTCGAACAGATACGCTTGTTCCATCACCACGGCAAGAGCTGTATGGACAGCTCATATTATCAGCTCAGATGCTGTAAGAACTGATGGCATCCATACTTTTCTCCAGAGGTCTCGACAATATTGTGCTACTGGATTGAGACAGGTCTGAAAGATAGAGGAAGGCTAACTGTGTAACCTTCGCTTACTTAAATCTAACTCACTCAATCTACCCTCCCCCACCCGATACGTTCAAATCCCGTGGCAATAGGCTAGCGGCAAAGTATCATGCATGGATACACTGGAAGTTATAGTAGAAGACCTATACGCTGGTGACCCAGGGCATAGGGTCTCTTCCACTGGACCGAGGCAGCAGTGGAACTTGGCAGCCCCAGGGTGACTGAGCGGTCCAATTTAGACTCACACTGCTAACCTCCACAACACGAGGAAGGGGCTTGAAAAGGTGCCCTAAACATTGCTTACTTCACCTTACCCCTAATCAGCTTAGCGTGGCTGATGGAGATGTCGGTCTTGTGGCGACAATTGCACAAAAGTACAAAGGTGACGCCACTGATCGTCGGTACCTGGAGTGTGAGCACACGAATGGATAGCACATCGGTAGATATACAAGAGAGAAGAAGAGCTCCAGATGGTAAAGAACTGAACATATTTAGCATCCAATCAGTGGCACTGACTGAAACTCTCCTAGGTGAGAGAGGACAAGTCAATGAAGTTATAACCAGAAGTGGATGACCAACATCCAAGCTCTGGTATGGTGTCTTAGCTTTTTATAATACGTTTATTTAAAAATTTGATAATTCTTGCCATAACACCTTGAGGCAGAAAAATTCCTATTGTTGTGTAAAGTTTTCATTTGGGTGTATTTATTTATTCAAATTATTATTTACTGGAAATACAAAGTGCTCATCAATGATAGTCTTGGACTGGAAGATTAATTTCAAATTATAGAGAATTCAGATAGAATAGTTTGGATTATACTATTGTGATACATCAAAATACTTAGCAGATTAATACACTCTAGATTATTGACGCATTATCTGAAGCGAATGCCCTTTAACAAAGCAAGAAATAGAAAATGGTGTGGTCCAGTATTTGATGGAAAGAAGTTAAGGATAAAAGTGCTTTGGGTTTGATTAATAAGTCTCTACTTGTATCTGATATTAAAGCAAAAAAATTGAAATTAAAGCACAAGATGGAAACATATTTAAGAGAGAGAGAGAGAGAGAGAGAGAGAGAGCTACAGAAATAGTAAAATGAATTGTAATTGCAGAAGGAGGAGAGAAACGAACATATGCGGGTACATAAAGAAGAGAACTGCAGTTTGAAGTATGAGAAAATATAGAAAAAGAAAAGATTGGAAAATACAAATGCAGAGAGAAAATTAAGAGATGGAAATACAGATGTTGAGAAAAGAGAAAAAAGGATAAAAAAGAATTTCAATCAAAATTAAAAGAATTAGAGCTGGCAAGTGGAAAACACATCCTCCAATTTAGTTACACGTTCAGTTTTTTGTGGTACCAGAAATATTACGTTAGTACCACTATTTAAAGAAAATGAAGTAGATAAGTTCTTGGAAAAGTGCTGAAAATTTGAAATGGCTAAGAGAGCATTGCGTTCCATTATTGCAACTTGACTTATTGGCAAAGCTCGCGAAGTCTATAGTGCACTGCCAGTACAACAAAGTGCTGATTATGATGTGGTTAAGGAATATATCTTGAAGCGTTCTGGTATCGATAAAGGTTTAAAAACTGTAAAATTGGACAGACCTGTGTCAAATTTGCAAGAGGAAGATATTAATTATTTGACATATCGTGCTCAGCCAAGAAGGTTGGATAAGACTATGATATCCTCAGACAACTCATATCAATTGAAGAGTTCAAGAATTGCATCCACAGTGATGTTAAGACTTACCTTGATGCTTACAGCTTTTTTAGTCCTTGACTCGCAAATTTTCTTTTGTCAACAGGACTTCCACTCAGCATTGTTTTTGCAAAATGATATCTCAGTCTCAAACGAGCACAAACAAATCTCATTCTTGCAAAACTTCTATGAATCAAGTATCTGATAAGACAAATCAGAAATTCTTATCCCTTCCTACGTGTTACATATTGAAAAATAAGCAACAGAAGCAAGACTGACCTATTTAAAATGCTATTATTTCCAATAATCAAGGTCACGGTCATGTATTGAAAATAATACATTTGTTGGTCAAACAAACCCCAGTCTGACTATATTATAGAAAATTATGAATCATTCTTATATAACTTATTAATGATTTTGCCGATTCTATCCCTAATAAAATTTTAAGAGGCACAGGAGCACAAAGTGTCTTTTAATATTAGGCACTTTGCCTTTATCTGAGATGTCTTCTTATAATGAAAATGTAATAATTCAGATAGTATAGTGCTGTTTTGTTAATGTACCTCTCCATTGTGTAAATTAGTCATCAGACTATTTATTACTAGGCAATGACCGCATGGAGAAAAGGTTGATTTTGACCCACTTGTAACTGACAAGCACGGTTTGGATAAGAAAGTCGATCGTATTGAAAATGAAATTTTTTTATTCATGCACGATTTGTGTAGTTACTATATTTATGGCAAAGAATGCTCTTGAAAATGATGTTGATCAGGAAAAAATTCCTTAAGCTGACATATTGTTTGGTCACACTATTAATGAGGTCACGTTTCTTCCTCATATATATCAATCAAGAAGTATTTAGCACAATGATACTCGTTTTACTGCTCATTCTGTTTATTCTTATCGAGGCGACAAACGAAAATGGGTAAGTATTATATAATTGTTGCTTCATTCAATCAAAAGTGATTGTTTATTGTACATAAGTAATTGGGTTTTCCCCATATAATTAATTATTTTAAACGAAGTTAAAATGCAAGTTAATTTGAAGGTTTGTAATCTTTCTCTTTTATTAGTTGCGCATATTGAAGGAATAAAATCGTCCGATGAAAGCTAATGTCAGTAAAATACCACAGTGAAAATAAAATTAAAAATCCATCTAGATTCAAGAATATTCAAATTATAGTCAAACAGCGCACACGCAGTGTTATTTAGCTCCTTCGTCATTTGAAGGTTGGTTTTATTTTGTGTTTGACTTCAGTAGTAATCATTTAAAAGCACAGGGATTTGTTACATTTGTATGAAATGAATTACATTTGTGTCTAGGTTAAGTACGTCTGAAAACTGGATTATTCGCGTTGATTTGTTGATATATAGGAATTATCTCATTCAATGTGCATACACCGGGTTAACTCACCATAAGTGATAACGCTCAGTTCAATATTTCAGTAGCTAACATAAATGTATATTAGTAGATAAAATAGGATCATATGTGCATGTGCATGATATGATATCATCAAACGAGGTATATGATAGGTAGCAATCAGGATCGAAGTCAAGTAAATTACTGCTGTTCTACTGTACTGTACAAAAATACTTGACATTTGTAGCGAATTTCATACATTAAATGAGTTGATATCCCTAAAACAAATCAGTAAATTTTACATAAAACTCCAGAAAGATATCTCTGATATAGACTTTGTTTCTCGTAACAAAGCGAATGGCACTGTCAGGGTGTAGTGATATCGGCCAAGACATGCGTGTCAAGATATTTTGCTGGAAGGAGTGCAACACGAAGGCATTGTTCTGAAAGGTGTCCATAGTATGTGCTGAAACGAGTGCGGAGTTGATTCACTGTGTTGGATAGTGTGATCCTCTGGCATTGATCTGAAATTAGCACGGAGTTGAGACATTGTGTCAGAAAGAGCGAAAGGAACCGTGTTTAGAAAACTCTTCATTTACTGGAGTAATGCGGATCCGCTGTAAAGTGAAACTTCTTACAGCACCTCAGGTTCTTCTGGTTGTGTTCCTGTGCCAAAGTGAACCATGCAGTAGTATTTCCAGACCGTCAAATATTATCCTAGAGAACAATGGATATAGGAATATCGTAGTCGCTATTCATGACAGCGTGACAGAGGATGCATCCTTGATCGACAAAATCAAGGTAGATGTATAAGAAGAAATAAGAGGCTATTTGTTCAATCTTCTATTGGTATGTCGATCAATGACGTATTGTAATAGTTATATCAAAGGTTTGTTAGCTTCAATGAGATACACGATGACGAAATGACTCTTAACGAAGATTTACACAAATGGCCCTAAAACGGCTTGTACATTATTCATATGGTAGCTTACGGAGTAGATAGTGAAGACTTAACTGTAGTCATAGAAGTTTATATGTCGACCGAAGAAAAGCTAACAAAGGACAAGTTATTTTTACGTTTCTAACAACAGCAACTTGATTTGATACCATTGATTCGCTTTGTATGAAATTTTAAATTACTGATTTAGTCTTTATATCAATTTCAGGAAAGTAGGTACATACAGAAACGTCTTTGAGAATTTAAATGAAACTTCATATAAAATATATATCTTCTGATAAATGAAGAGTAGAATCTATGTATCCTTCCTTGTAAATGTTTTGTAAAAACTTACACCTAAGAAATTTTGAATTCTTATGTCACTGAATATCATATTTAGTGCTTGATATTTAGTTGATCTTAAACTCAAACAACGCAAGTGTATAATTTTGAAAGAAAATTATTCAAGACTATGCATAGGGGATAGCGTTTAGACATCATAAATTTCCAGAGTGCCATTTATAAGAAATTAATTATCTTGCTACATCTACATATGTTCCAGATAAGTTTATATGCTTAAGTACATTGTTTTGACTAAATATGAAAATTAAGAAATTGGCATCATTAATCGTGCGTTTAGCATATCCTACACACAACTGCGAATATTTAATAATTAAAGTTTTTTTTCTTTAACATTTGCTACTTCAAGCATATTCTCACAGAATCATCAAAAGTTCTGTACAATGCCACAAGAAAACAAGCACACTTCAGAGACATAACTATTTTGTTGCCTGCATCATGGAAGACTATCAGCGCCGCTAGTGCTACAACAGAAGCCCTGCAATTGGCTGACGTTATTGTAAGTGATGAATCAACACGGGATCTGCATTTGCCTCGAGCACGCTCATATCGAGGGTGTGGTCAGCAAGGTATTCATGTGCTGCTCCCGAAGGAATTTCTCAACAATCCTCAGGAAGAACCCTACTACGGAAAAGCAGGTATTTAAACAAACGTCTCACCCAGGATATATTTTGGTACTAGTAGATGTGAAAGGAGTGATTTCCCGAGCCGGCGAGCAGCTCGAGGGAAGGGGAACCTATGGTGAACCTTGGGGTGGAGGCTGTAGGCTTGATTTGCTTCATTTGGGGGATAAGCGGGTTGAGGTGACTGCAGTGAGTCTTAGGGAACTGGCTAGAGATCCCCGTTGGAAGAAATGTCAGGCAGTTGGAGGCCAGGTAATTGGATGGCCAACAGTAATCCATTTTAGAGGCAGTGGCTAGCCTTAAGGGAACAAAACAAAAGGCGTTATGCTTGCCGAGCCCAACTCTCCATTTTAGACTGGCTCAAAATGATTGATACTAATTTTCTCGTAGAACGAGTCATTAAATATTTGTTCATGCAGTCATTGGACAGTCTATTTGTATTCGTTTAAGGCAATGCGAACTTTCTTTCAGAGTAGTGGTAAGTATTGCACCTTCAAGTAGATAATGAATCTGAATAAGAACGGCATCAAGTTTGATTCTTTTTTCTAAGAATGTTATACACCAGCAACTGTGTTTCATCCGTTTGCAAGCCAAAACGTACATGTAATGTTTTTGCTTTGATTATGCCCATATTCATTTAAAAAAAGACGAAGTGCACATTGCTTGGTTTTGGTTAAACTGTAAATCCTTGCCGACTCAGATTTGCATATAATTTTACTTTATCATACTCTGCATATTGTATTATATATTGCAGTATAGTTTTCGTCTTAAAAATAAGGGTTGTGTCTGTGAAGCCTTGATGGTGGGAAAGACTATATCGTATACTGAGGTTCAGGTAGGTGAGAATTGGCATCGAGTCAGAAAGTTGTTAGGAAAACGTGGTGAAACAACAACACACAGGTTGAAAAGAATTTCATGATCTCTTCTCGAGATGTGGCTCTTCTGCGGAATATTGAAATCATTTTTTCCCACTTTTTCAATTACAATTAAAGTGTATACATCTGCGACACAGTCCGTATTTGGTTTTTCATGCTTGTGAATTTGTCCATATTGGCCTGTTCGTCCCAGATGGTGTTTTTGCATAGAGCCTTAGTTATGTGGTCTGCGATTGTGTTGAGCTTTGAATTGGTCAAGACTCGGATTTCATACTGCTTATTAGCTTTCACACATAGTTGCCAGCCGATAAAATTGCCGTAGTGAACAGGACAGTTCAGGTGTGGTCTGTTGCGTCCATCGCAATAACCATCTACAGGTCAACGTTGCTGGTGTAGTCGTCACTATAGTGAGCATGTCTTAGTTTGGTTTTGTAGGGTTTAACGGCATCTTTGAACAGGTAAGATTTACAAGGTGGCTAGTATGTTTTGGGATGAAAGACCTCAGGAAAAATTATCGACCAACAGATCGCTACTGGTAAGTTTTCACACCCCCCTGCGTTGGTCTAACCCAGACTCGACCTCACGATTAGATTAGCGAGTTATGTGAAAAGACAAGCGCATAAGACTACTCGGCAACCAGGGGACATCTCTAATGAGCAAGCTACTATAATGGTTATTACAACACATCCGTTATCCAGGCAGAATTACAATTCCTTTTTATGAATGAGGTAGCGGGCATAGTCGAACAGCGCCATCACATCTCTATTGACAAAAGACCACCTTGTTCGCTGCAAAGTAATCTGTTTTGTATTTCTTTTTTAGACTGCTGATAACATCGATAAATATTTCAGCGGCGAGAAAGTAGCGCGATGTGTCCCGCACCTACATATTCACACGACCCTTTTGATTTTAGTCTTGTGCTTTGTATGAATAGTACTGCAGTTAAAGGATGCAGCGATTACAGAGGCCATGAACCACATGTCTATGGCCAGGGCATGTACTTCTTAGAACGATGCCCTTTCAAAAAGGTAATGTTGCCTTTTGTACTCTTGTACCCATAGTCCAATATGGTGGCAAAGGCCAACGTCCACTGCCAAGTCTGCTGGAATAGCGTCGTGAGTTGCGGACGGCATAGTTTTGTCTATGGCCATATTTTCAGTAACAGGTAGAACCAGAACAGCAACCATTATGCGGGCCAAGTCGTTACTATCAGCAGGAATTTCAGGCGGCATATTATTCGCCATATATAGTGTTTTTTGTTGATATGATCACATAATACTACTAAAGCCTTTTATTGTCGCAGGCGACAGCAAGAGCTGTCAGCGCTTCATTTGCACTTACGATGACCTGCTTGTTAGCATCAACGGCACTCGATGTGACGGTTTTGGCAACCGGGGCGGCTGCTCTGGCCAGTGTTGTTTGCCTACCCTGGTCCTTCCTGGATTATGGATTGAATTATGTTGCCTAGTCCATAACCATATTGTACATACAAACCCTGGCAGCGGGTGTGACCGTTGATGAGCAGGAGTGGATCAAGCTCTATAACAAGTACCAATGACTAGTCTTATTGTTGGCGCTAATGATCAGGAAGGAACCGCGCAGGAAATCGCATGTTAGATATACATGCATGTGATTTGCATTATGCCATGCGTGACGTAAAAATCCGGTCAAAGAAAGGCATTCATGGGGTCTACCGCTGCTGGTCATCCTAACAAATTGCGCAGCTTTGTGTTTGCGATGGATGTGAACACGTTTGTCGACGGAACTGACATTTATTGTTATGAAAAGAGTTAGCCTATTGCCAACAATGCTAATTGCTATGCAGTCGCCCTTTAGGGCTTTAATCTGTTGATTAACATTCTGGTTAATGGCGTCTATTTCGCAGGCACCCGGATACAGTTTTACAGTTTTCCAGATGGCGTCAATGTTGAAGGAAAACACGTAGATATTGCTGCCAGTTTATCGGTAAAACATATGCGAAAATTATATTCCCCAATTACGTGGATAAACTGACACCCTTGCTCGGCAAACACCTGAGGCATTGTGAGCTTAGCTGACCTGTTTTAGAACAAAGGGCGGCTGAGGCAGGGGAGCGTTGAAGCCATGGGGAGACCTTTCCATTGTCTACACGATTTCAGCCTGGGACGGTCTGCTTTACTGCCTGAACTTCATCACAGGTGTCTTCTGCGGCCCTTACATCGCGGAAAGTGACCTTGGCTGGTTTTATAAAATGTGAAAAACGTTTTGGAAACTAATGCGTTACATCAGCCTGTACGAGATGACGTACGTTTAGCATATCGCTTAACTAGTTGCTCTGGAAACGTACAAACAAACATACTTATATTGTCCTTCGCGCATGACACTTTGACCTTTTGCCAGTCACCTCTGTTAGCATTAGGCTCTGTTCACAAATGGTGACGTTATTGATTTGCCGCAGCATTTCCTATAGACTGTGCAATGTACTAAGAACGAACAACATGTTTCAATTCATCTTGAACATAAGTAGGCTCAGCAATTTCTGCTTCTTTCCACAGAAAGATGGGTCAATGAACAGTACCCATACGCGGTCAGGTGGCAAGACCGAGTGGTATCATATCTGTTTTTGTGGGGGAAGGGTTTTCATGATGTGCATGAAATAGCATGATTTCGATGTCCTTTAAAATGCCTACATACTGGCATCGCTGTAATCAAAATATTGAGACTGCATGCAGTCAAAAGGTTCCGCTTGTCAATGAGTCACACGTGATCCAAGAAACTTACACGAGAAGCAGGGTCAAAAAGTCAATATCGTCCGGCTTACTGCTGAAAGTCGGTATGACAGGACAAGCGAGCGCAGGCAAGGCTGCAGCATTGCTTTAAATCTTAAAAGCTGCTGAGGTTGCCCGGGAGCAAGTATCTTGAGGAAAAAGCATATACTGTGCCACAACTAAGGCACTGTGATTAACTATTTTTGACTATATGTTGACAGAAATCAAGTTTGTCGAGACATCAATTAAACGTGTAGATGCCGAGTGTTACCGGCATGACTATGTATACTAGCAAAAAGCTAATGTGAACCCGATTCATGACCGGAACAACACCAAAGTCGGTGAATGCCTCGGCATCTGCATGGAACCAACCTAGGAGTGTGAGCTCATAAGTAACTGCAATAGCGCTGCCTACATACTATTTGTTCCAGCAGTGCAAGATTTTCGACGACAATGTTTTCAATGCAAACAGTCAGAGCAATGGGTACTAAAATTGAGAAGATATACTACAGCATGCTAAGTTACCGGAAGGTTTTGGCAGCGGTCAAAGAGCTGAGAGAAACACCAAAGTTTCGCTAGACACTGCTAGGGCATAGTTTGATAAGTAGACCATGTAGTAAATTTACCTACCCTGGACTACGTGAGATTCTCGTCAGCCGTTACGAAGAGGCCGAGCCCTGTACAACCACGGTTTTATCTGATTGTAGTCGAAGTCGTCTATAAGGTACATGCTCAGATCAAAAACTTTCTGCCCCGTATAGATGGGACGGTTGACATTTGTGGAATAAACATCAAGGTTTCCGGTAACGATTTTCCACAACTGAATTCTGACTCAGGATTTATCTGACGCGGATAGTTTCCCTCACCTTCAAAGCATTTTAAGATCCACTATAATGTTTTGTACGGTCTTGTCAAAGACAGAGTTATTTATTAGCTTAAAGAAGTCTTTCTCAAACTCTGACTTAAGCCTTATGTATGTATTCAGTTGTATGTATGGCACATACTTTGATCAAACTCTCGCCAGATGAATCTTAGTGATGTGCATCTCAAGTTTGGTGTAGAGCTAGAGATTTCGACAATGTTTAGTGCCTTTAAATGAAAAATGTATATATTTATAATATGTACTTGTAGGCGATCCTCGTTTTCACTTTAAAATAAGATGCAGGACTGTATTGTAAAACATATTTTGAGCTGGCTTCAAAGGGGGTTCAGCCTGCATATAACAACCCTTATTGTTTTCCTCGATTTCCGATAAGGCGGCTTACTGACTGGAAGTCGTTCCGATGGGGCCATGTAACTGGCTCTCCGATCCTAACAACAAATCCCAAATCTACTGACACCCTGGCTAATCAAAACACGCTTTCAACCGGTTCCCCCGTTTCATCACAGGCTCCAAGACCTCTGCCTCACCTGTAAACAGAGGACACCGTTTACATCTACTTCTTTGACCAGCAATGTGCTTTGTTGGTCAAAGTCGCCATCCGGATGTTTGGGTGACCTTGGTTCAACTGAATTTTGAACTTGAATCCATTTCTATTCTATTCATAATACACACGGCTACCAACACACTCTACGAAAATAAATATATACAAGTTAACCAGTTTTTCAGTCTCTGTACCAAGCATAAAATGATATGTTTCCTAATGACTGCAAACTTCCGTACCGGTCACTAATACACAACGTAACTAATTTTACCGAAACATGTGATAATCTTGAATAATCATGCTAAAATATTCCATTCCGAGTCAAATAGTGCTATAGCTTTGCACACTGGAATTATAATTTTGTATTATCTTATTATTCCAAACACTGACAGATGACTTAGTTATTCTTCTGATACAAAGAAAACGTTTTAAATTATGAAATTAAAAATGTACAACAAATCATCGAGGAATATACGATTTTCAAGAGCAAGTTATTAACTTCTTGAATATATTTTATTTGCAGTAAATTGTTTTAAAACATCAACAGCTTCATCGCATCTTCATTAAACTCTTTCGATGCCAGGAACGCATTTCAGCCGTTTGTAAAATTTACAAGCATGGATCAACTTAGTTTGTAGTTTACTGCACAGCATTGGTGATCATACCACGATTAAGCACACAAACACACTAATCTAATTAAAATCAGATCTCCATTGTTATACATGAAGATCTGACAGCGATCGCTGAGGGGTCATGTTCTGGCAATCTATATTATTACCATAATCGCTCATTTTATCAGCCATACAGATTAAGTCTTATGTCTTTGCATTTGGAGACTGAGCAGTGTGGATGAAGAAAATGAATGTGTACCAAACGATTTGATTCACTGTCAGATCTTTGAAAGCTGCATTTCTATTGGTTAATTCAAAGGTCACCAGCAAACGACCTCTTGGCGGTCGTCGTCAGATCTTCACATAGAACAGTGCAGATCTGGTTCTAATCACACACACACACACACACACACACACACACAC
>QKMX01056101.1:0-15459 GCA_003401595.1 Venustaconcha ellipsiformis
AAAAAAAAAAAAAAAAAAAAAAAAATCATTGCAAACAATACATATATAAATAAATATACATGGTGTATTATTTGTAAACTTTCCTTTTTTTCTTTTTCATTGAGGAACATTATTTTCCTACCTAAAACATGTTTATCATGAATATGATGCTCCAAAGAATAAAGCACCAAAAAGCTTATATCTGTAATTGTACATGTACATTCATCAACATTCGTCAAAATTGATCACAATTCCAAATGTAGCCTGCAAAACTATAGACACATCACAAAAGAAAAAAATAGTGCATTTTAAACTGGTGCTTATAATGTTTACAAAGATGCACAGATTTTGGATGAAAAAATCTGCTGAATGGTGCATCAACAAATGTGCAATAATTGTCCCTCACTTAAAAAAAATTTCATAATATTACATGTAATTTTCTACCAGTTGGTAGGATCTTATAAATCTGAAGAAATCAGAAGATAGAAAAGTTACGGTCCATACAGCTGTCTACCTGCTTGGATTGGTATTATAAAATATTTAAAATCACTCCAATCTGTTTCAGAGTATATGGATGCCTGTAGAGACAAAGTGAAGCAATTTTGTATAGATACATATGATTCTAATAAGCGATGTTAGTGAGTATACAATGCTTTTCCTAGTCTAATATTTTATGTGAGGTATGCTCCACTTTCAAATTGCTGCACGTTTGCAGCCTGTAAAATTAAAGGCACAGTCTGAAAACTGATCAAATCTTGAAAATTGATCAAATTCTGGTTTACCATCCACTGCCTAATAAAGGTAAAACAAAAAACCTGGTTGTGAATATAGCTGTTAAAATTCAATGTAAAAAGATCTGAAGCACATCCATGTGCATTAACCGTATATACTCATTAAGCCAAACTGAAAACCTGCAGACCTAGATCTGTCATCACATAATGCATCAGTAGATCTGGGTCTGCAAGTTTGTATGGTGTAATCGGAAGAATAAACAGCACAGACCTTGATCTGCTGGTGCATTATGCTTTGTAAGATCAGGATCTTGCTTGTTTGTAGTTTGACTCAACTTATGTGAGCATATATGGCATCCATTCATTCAGTTACCATGTAGGAATTAAACCCAAGGGTACTGGTTATCTTGGCTTATTTATTATGCTGCTTCATCAACTAGACACCTTTAAATTGCAAAAATATTAGCTATAATATTCCTTGTTCATATTATACAGGATTACATCATAAATGTAAAAAAACCAAAAAAAACTTTACATTTGAAGCTAATGCAAAAATTAGTACAATAGTAGCATGATACTTGTGCATACACGTCACAACTCTTATTCATTTTCGGGTATCACTGTGTATTTCAAATTTTCCCTTGATGCTTTGTGTATACATGTGTCACAATACTCTTCAAAATGACTTTATGGTATCATTGTGTACTTAAACTTTTCGCTTTCATGCTATTAAATGTTCACCAAGCATAGCATTCATGTAAAATTGGTGAGAAATATTTCATACAATGGGACTTTGCATTTCATGTAACCTATCCACATTTACCACTGACCAGAGACCAACAAAGACTCTAATATGCTTACACTTCAGGGTCTATATTATTCATTTTACTTATGGAAGGCCAGATAACTAAAACTTTCTAACAAATTTAGTTAAAAACGTTCTGTCAAGTGGGTTTTGAAAAACTTTTAAAAGGCGTTACCACATTTAGCTATAGATACTATATTGGATGTCAGATCAGCATCATTTACACAAATTTACAAGTCTTCCATTCGGGCCATGATGCTGTTTATAAAATTGAGTCGAATTCTGCTGAGTGGTTTCTTAGAACTTATTTTTATACTTGGTAATTGCAGCCATATTTGACAGCAGCTCAACAAATTAATTTCAAATTGAAAGTCCTTAATGCAACAATACTTACCATCAAATTAGGTCAAATACTACTAAGTAGTTTTTGAGCTGTTTAACTTGTAACTATTTTTAGTATTGGTTGCCATAGTTAATGGCAGATTGGCAAAATCTGTTAACATTGTTTGAAGACATCTCAGAGGCAACTTTCTAAAAATTTGGCCACATTATGGAAAAGAAATGGTGACGTTTGTGGATCAGCTTATGTACACAATTACAACCCCAATTTGAGGATGCTTTCTTTCAAATTTGCTCAACATCTGTAAGTTGGATTTTTTTAGAAGAAACCTACTAAAAATTCTCTCTAGCGGATGGTGGATCAGCATCATTAGTACAGAACTGAATGTCTTTCATGCCACGATGGTACTTAATGTTTGGTTCACAGGTTGCACAATACTGATTTCAACCAGAAATATTTACGCTCCTCTAAAAAAAACCCTCAAATCATTGAATTTCACCACTGATGGTCCATTTCTGACAAATATTAGCAAACAATAGGCACTTTCCAAATGTCCCATACAAATCAAACATGGCAGTGTTAAAGAATCAAAAACATCACACGACACCCTCATTACCTCTTGTGCATGCACAATACATAATGCATAGGCTAATGAAAACAATTAAGGCTTTAAAAAAAAATCACCAGGAAAATATTCATATACAAATCTTAACGAAAATCATCTAACATGAGATGACGGTCAGTTCCTCCCCCATTGCATTCATAAACCTTAACAAGAACTATTCATGAGAAAAGCAATCACTCTTTAGAACATTAGCATTTTACACACTTTAAAGACAATCCACAAAAGGCACGTTATTAAAACAATATAATGCTCAAATTCAAATGCATGACTGGTCAGTTATAGGGTATTAACCAATCAGACGTCAGAAATCCAAGTTCAGATCAAGTTTGAGCATTATAACTTTTTTTCATTACCTCTTGGTCAGATACAGCAAATTTCCATTTAAACTCCGCCCGATACATCTTTAACAATACATCTTCTTAACCTAATGTTGACTATTTCTAAACTTCTGTCCTTTTGAACATAGTGTAAAGTCTATGAAAAATCATTTCTAAAAATCCCTATGAAAGTTTCAGAGGTGAAGTACAATTTTATAAGGTCAATGCACATGACTATTGCTGATGAATTCTGGGAAAATTTGTTAATCAAAAGCATTGAGGCCCAATCTAGTACATTCAATTTCTTATCCTAATAAGACTAATTCTAATTTCTGTTTGTAATGCTGAATGATTATGTTGTTAGTAGCTTTACAACACTATTTTGATTTTGTCAAGCATAGCTTTTTTATGCAGTAAACAGCTATTAGCCATGAAGGGGAAAAACGGGAGATGCAATATTGTATATCAAGTCTCAAACTGAAGCAAAGGAGCCAGATTCTTACTGGCATATTTGAAATATATCACATATCACATTAAGATGTGCTTTTACAGTTACTTCACCTTTGAAGACAATACCATTTCCTTGGTCCCACTAAAAGAACACCTCTCACACTATTACTCTTGTAACTTTATCAGTACTGGAATATATTTGATTATAAATTTAAATGTTTCCTGAAGGTCACACGAGTCATTTTTAAAGTTATACAGTAACAGCCATGATAATTAGGGTGTAATACTGATTGATAAATACATGTTGTACTTAAATTTGTGGCCAAAGATTTATACTGGGCAACATCAACATTTGGAGTTGCAAAGAAAGAGAACTTCACTGGAATTGAACCTAGACTAGTTATTACCCAGTATTATCAGAGAACATCAGATTTCAAATTTAATATAAATTATTTATTATTTTTCCACAATTGGATTTTTTTTCTCAAATCAAGTTTTGTGTGTGATTTTGGTTTAATTGTAACTGTTCAGAAATTATAATTAGAAAAATTAAAAGCTAAAGTACAAAAAATGGACAAAACTGATTCCTAAATATATGTTATGCAAAACTAATGCATTTTGATAAACATTAATGAAAGCAGATTTGAGCCAATTTGAATTCTTCAACAAACAGACTACTTGAAAAATGTGCAAGTCAGAAAACAATTATAGCTAGAACTGAATAGGAATTTACTTGATTGTGCCCTTTCTGCACTGATTTACAATTATTAATTAATGTGTAATATATTTGATAAATTTTCCATTTTACAAGTGCTTTATAATTTACACATGCATTAGGTAGGTAATATACATATCTGAAATGTTTAAAGTTTACACTTTTATGCAAAATATTTGTAAGTTCACTACATTTGGCTAAGAAGTGTATGTATTTAGTGTGCAATGATTGCAAGGAGCAAGAAGAAAAACAACAAAGCAGCACAAGGAAAAGATAAAAACAGTATTAGAGCTTAGATGGGAATACTATAATACAATGATGGATGGAAACAAATACTAACACAATGAATTAAAGTCTTTTAAAAAAAATGATCCAAACATTATTTTCTTTGTACAACCTTCACAGCCTCATGACAACCCTTTCAAAGCTGCAAATAAGCCACTTGAATCATTAATACTTGTCAAGAATTCACTTTGACAGCTGGTACTGTACTGCAAGATGCTACATATAAACTTAAGATTCCTAATGAACCTCAATTTCTTAGCTTGTTGACCATGATTTACTATCAAGGGCATGTACAAGCTTACCGACAATACAATTTTAGCACATTTACAAGTAGCTAAGTAACACAGCTAACAGATTAATAGGTACCATACTGGTAACAAAGATAACATACTTCGCCCAATAATCCAATTTATACTAAATCTGCTAACAAAATATGGGGCATGTTGACAACATTATGTTCCTCATTTAACAAACATGTCTTAAGTAATTCTGGTGCAATAAGCCTTTCTCGGTCAGGATTTCATCAACAGATGTGAAATATTAATTCTGATAATTAAGCACACTCTAACATAAACAGAAACACTTTAAAAAAAAACAGCAGCAAGGAATGAAACTTTTTCAGTTATTGAGCAAATAAACTTGGAGTGTAAAGAGTACAGATTTCCAAAGTTACTCTCAAGTTTGATGCCAATTTATGTCAACCTTAATGGAAATAAACCTCACCACCGGAAAATATTCAGGAGACCTAGCTGTAAGTACAGTTTCCATAAAATAAAAAAAAAGAGATTGAATGTACTGAAAACTGCTACAAACTTAACTACTTAATATTTCAGGAATTGTCAATGAAATTATCCCATGGTCTACTCTAGGACACACAATTAGAAGATTTAAATTAATATTTAAAAACTGAAAATTGGACATCATACCATTAAATCCCACATAGTCAGAAATTTCTTGGCTGGGAAATTTCCACCCAAATTTTTCAGTTCTAGAATATACCTTGGTTATGTGTCAAATAGCAAAATATCCAGTTATACAAATTGTAGCAAACACTATTTGTAATCTTAAAATTTCCAGTTACTAAAATAGCTTGTTCAACGGATATTTCAAAACTGGATACAGCTGATAGTTTCAAGACAATATGAGGGTGGAATTATGCATAACATTATTTTAAGCATTAAATCATTATGTAGATATCATTAAACATTTCTTGCACGTCAACTGAAATGACAATCATGTGAGCATAAATCAGTTTTTTTAGCTGATATAAACCCCGACTTTTCAGATTTTTTTCCCCCAGTGCTAAGACCAAAATTCTGGTGGCATCTTGGTACTAGTTCTCTTATGTAGCTACACCAGAGTATGGTTACATTATTTTGATGAACAGATATCACAACTGATGACAGAAAAAAAAGCTTTGAAACATCTTGAATTTATAAGCTGTTTTTAGCATGGCTGACAAATATATATCCTTTTCTCAACCACTTATATCTATAAATCTATAGTGCCACAGTTAAGCTTGCCTCTTAGTAACCAAGAGATGAACTTAACACTTTTAGCTGAGATGAATGCCTTTTCTTAGCACAGACAAATTACAAGGTAAATAAATAAAATACTCCGACTTAGTTGAATGTCATTTAAAATTCTAAGCGATAAGCAGAGCAGCTAGTCTCATGGTCTTGAAGCTGTATGGTACAGCGGCTGGCAGAAGGTGCCACATTTATGTTGAGATCTGCCAACTGTTCTTTGTTATTTCCCATCCAGTGGTGCAAGGTGTCATTATCATGGGTTGGAATTAAAGTGACTTCCGCATGTTTGTCCTCCCAAGTCTTCTTGGCTTCTAACAAAGCATTCAAGGTTTGAGCACTGGGTGTCAAAGTGCTTAGGACATAGTATCTAGCTCTGACTCTCTTGAAAAATTCAATATCAACATACCGGGGGTTTCCATGGTTTGGAATATATGCCAGGTCCAAGTAGAATGCATTGAAGGGTGGCAGAGTAGGCATTTGAACTGTTGCAGGAGATGAACGGTTGCCTGTAGTAGTTGCTGGACGTTTTGTTCCATTAGCCTTTGACTTGGATTCTGCTGATTTTGCAGAAGCTGGTTTTCCATTGACTGGTGCACTGGTTGGTCTTGCTTTTGGAGACGCAGTGACAGGGTTTTTCTTGTCTGTAGCTGCATCCAATTTTGAGCTGTTCAGTGGATTTCCACCAAGAGACAATCGGGCTTTACCCTTTGTTTCTGGAACTCCATTAGCAGGTTTAGTGTCACTAGATGATTTTGAAGCTTGTTTATTAGAAGCAGATGTTGATCTTGCCTTTGGAGGTGGGGCTGTACTTAATCTCTTGGGATCAGATTTCTTTGCATCTGGTTTTGTCTTAGTTTTGGGTGACTTTGTGTCTTTAGCATTCTTTGTATCCTTTGCCTCTTTAGCAGGAGATTCCTCAACAGCTTGTGCCTCTTCTGGAGGAGGTGGTGATGGTAATCCCATTGGTTGTCCCCATTCTGCTAGTGGATCAAATTCTTTTTCTTCTGATTGCTGTTCTGAGGGGCTAAAGTATGTTCCTGGTTGTGGTTCCAGTTGAGACTGTTGATCAAGACCATGGAAGGGATTATAGCCCATTTGGTCAGCCAAACCAAATGGATGTGAGGTCACCCCACCTGCATAATCTGCAAAACTACCATCTGCACAGCTTCCTTGTTGCCAGAGATCTTGTTCTTGTACAAGTCCACGAGATGGGTAAGATTCATCAACATCCTTTTCATCTTCTTGAGAAACATCCTCTATCGAGTCATTATCGTCATTATCACCTTCCTGATCCTCCATTTGCTGGTAGCCAAAGGACATGCCATGACTTGGATCAGTAGCTTCAGATTCTGGTGTAAGATAATCTGTCTGCTGGGAACCAGTGCCAACCAGATGACAGGAATTTGGGAGAACAGTGCCTTTATCAAAGGCCTCTTGAAGCATGGATGAATCAGACTGTTCAATGCTTGGCTCATCTTCTGCATGTTCCTGTATCAAGTGTCTCATGTCACTGTCAGTGCTTTCTTCTTGTGGTGACTCGACAGATCCATCTTGCCCATTATGTTCATATTCAAATCTACCCTGATCACACTCCTCAGTAACTTGCTCAGATTGGTCTTCTGGAGTTGATTCATGACTGTGGCTTATGGACCCATCCTGTCCGTCATGTCCCTCTTCAAATCTACCCTGATCATAATCTTCAATGATGTGCTCAGAATGCTCATCAGGACTTGCTTCATGACTGTGGCTTATGGACCTTTCCGGTTCATCATGTTCATCATCTTCAGATCTATCCTCATCATGCTCGTCAGCAACATATGCAGGTAAGTCTTCAGGATCTACTTCATGGCAGTGGTTCATGGATCTATCCTGACCATTATGTTCACAATGAAGTCTGCTCTGATCATACTCTTCAATGATTAGCTCAGGCTGGTCTTCAGGAGTTGCTTCATGGCTACTGCCCTGCTCACATGACCCACTTTCATCTTCAGCATGTTTACTATAATCTTCCTCAGATACTCTGTCAGAAAATTCTTCCTGAGTTTCTGGTGAAAGGACAATGTTGTGTTCAGGTTCTTCTGCCTTTGTGGGAACTTCCTCTTGCAGTATCTCTTCTGCAGGTTTTTGGAGAATTTCATCTTGTGACAAAGGAGACTGTCGATCTTCATCCTCAATGTCGTGCTCCTCAAAATCGTGCTTTTCTGCGATGAATGAAGATTGCATTGGATCAAAGGGAGCCCCTAGTCGTGGCAAATCCTCATCTGGTGTTCCCTCTCCACTAGCTGCATCAGGCATTTTGTGAGCGTCCTCATCATCATCCTCATACTTGGTTTGCTCCACATACTCTTGTTCCTGTTTTTCAAATGGAGATTCTACAGGATTTAGTCCCTCCTCTGGCAGATATGGTTCGTTTTCTCCATTTCTATACATATCTTCCATGTTTTCTCTATTTCTATCCATATCTTCCACAGTTTTTTCAAATTCTTCCTTGGAGTAAATATCTTGCTCTTCCTCTTCCGACTCTCTCTGCTGGTCCTCTGAACCAACATGGACTTGGGTTGTTGATTCTTCATCTTTATGCTCTTGAAAATCTGAAGCTACTCCAGAGTGACATGCTTTTGGACTAAGCATCTCATGATCTGCCTCTGCTGCTCTATCTTCTACAGACTCCTGTGGGTGACTCTCTGATAATCCAGCATCTTCTGGTGCCAATCTGTCTTCCATATCATTTGATGCCTCATCCACATTTTCCCTCTTTGCTTCAACCTCTAATTCGAGTTCTTCCTCACATGATTTTTCAAATTCATCTTCTTTAACATCCTCCTCCTCTTCCTGAATGTCTTTTGCATCTTCTACTTTTGGTGAAACCTCTAATTCAAGTTCTTCCTCGCACGATTTTTCAAATGCATCTCCTTTAATATCCTCTTCCTCTTCCTGAATGTCTTTTGCATCTTCTATTTTTGGTAAATCTTCCATGGTGACTGGAACATTCACAGGTGGAATCTCCTCAAACATTGAGGACTGAATCACTTCTTTCTCTTTGCTGCTCAAGACTTCCTGAACATCTGAAGAAACTTCCTGATGTAATTTATCATATAGCTCTTCTTCTGGTTTAGACATGTCACATATTTCAGGCTCTAATGGTAGGTCATCTGGTTCCTGTGTAGATGGACAAAATATTGGTTTTGTTACCTCCTTTGTAGTGGTGGGTTCTTCCTTGCCAACCTGCATACTTGGGGTAACGTCAGGTTCTTGTGTGTAACTAGATGGAGAATAAGCCACTGGTTCTGGTAATGGCTCTGGGTGAACCTCTTCATCCTCCTCCTCCTCTTCTTCAGCATTCATTCCATCAGTTTGCTCATATTGTTGAAGGTCCGTCATGTCCTCATCTTCATCATAAATTCCAAGTTCTCGCATAGCATCCTTGTCCAATGCTCCACTATTGGGAAATGGTTGAAAAGTCTCATCCATAGTATGCTCATTTTCTTCTGGTTCTGGGAGGTGGGAAGGAGAATCACCTTGGAAGTCACCAAGATCCACTAGCCCTGTGGATATCGACTCTGGTTCAAAAGTTTCATCTGGTTGTTGTGAAACTTCAGTTTCTTGTGGTTCAGCCCCAGGCTCGTCTACATGTGCCAATGGCTCTGATCCTTCGGGTTCTTGTGGAGCTGGTTCACATACAGGAGAAATGGCATCTTTTGGGGTTTCTGTTGGGGTTAAGCTTTTTGTGGATGCTTTAGAAGGACTAGATGAAGATGAGGACTTGGTCTTATCAGCCTTCTCATTTCCTTTGGCTGATGTCTTTTTATTAAGATCCTCTTTCTTTGCTTTAGGAGCAGCTGCTGGCTTGGGTTTTGGTTTCATTTCAATTCGTGGAGTGTGCTCAACCTTTCTAGGAGTAGAAACTGGTTCAGCTTTATTTGTTACTGGTGGAGCTTTTGGCTTTCCTAATGGTGGCCTTGCAGCTGGGGCGGGGGCAGCTGTTTTCTTGGCAGCAGGCTTGGTATGAAGATCTTTGTTGCTGCATTTTGCATGTTTAAGTATATCCAGGTTTTTCAATCTTTCAAGACCTTCAATGACTTTATGCTGTGGTGCATTTCCTGGAAAGAGAATGCGAGTTATCATCTCATTGGGATCGGCAGATCTCCAAACCAGAAGACAACAAATGGACTGTGTATTGGGTATAGGCATATGCAGATGGGTTCCAAACTGCTTGGACTGCTGGTTCCATTGCTGATAAAATTCCTTCAATTCTTTGCTGTCTGTGACTGGATTAAGAATATACATATCAAGGGATCCATGGCCAACCTTGCGATACAAATTCATTGGCTCAAGCTGCTGAGTGGCTGCAGTACGAGAACATGGGTGTGGGGGTTGTCCAATTTGTTTGGCATACTCTACTAACTTGTTTCCTTCTTCTGCCAAGTTGACAAGCAACTGTGGCTCTTTGGAGTCGGGCGTCACAATTTCTGTGGTGGAATGTTTCATCTTATCACTGGCATTAAGGTATAGGAAACCAATCTCTGGATGGACATTCTCGATACTCTTCCTCTTCAGAACAGAGTTGATTCCAAACAAATTATCTGTGCCAAGATGAGTCATCAAGGCTGCATCAATTCGGTCAAGATGGCGAGTGAAATCCCAGAAGCAGGCCTTTTTGCTGTATCCACCATTTACAAGCAGGTTGAAGCCACTGATACCAAAAAGTGCAGAATCACCCTGGCAACCTGGAAAAATGTACAATGTTGGGCGGCTAAATCTTATATTACCAACAACATCAGACGATGGCAGTAGGTCTGACAACTGGCGAGTTTTGACAAAATTTCCAACATAGGCAGTAAATTGCAATACACCATGAGAACTTTCAAGACTTTTTTGGGGATTTAAGTCAACTTTGATGATCTTGGAGAAGTCATTCTTGGCAATGTGACCATTTGTCCACTCACCCTCAGAGTGAGTGTAGACTGTCAGAGTGGATCCTTCCTGCTGCCTGAGGATTTCCTCTGTACCCGATTCCTTGAAGAGATGAACAAAGTTGTTGAATGTGAAGGTGTCATCTTGTAGAATCCAAGCCCCTGATCCCTGGAAGGCATGTCCAGCGTAGATCAGATGTTTGTAGTTTGTCAAAGTATGCAAAAAGTTCTTCAGTGCAGCTTTCAAAGTCTGGGTCTGTGGGTTCACTAGAACTTCAGTTGCAAGTCTTTCTGACCTGTGCCGAATCACTCGTTCTCCTGAAAAAAAGGTACATAAAGATTAGCTGCATGTTGCTAATGCAAAAAAAATTGCAACTGATGAAGTTTATCTTGTACAATAAAAACTGTCATGAGCAACCTCTGCTATGAGCAACCACCTGTCATTTCTGACCACAATCATAATGCACTGATCGATTGTATTATATAATAATAAATGCTCTATTATGAGAAACCACCTGCTGAATGTGACCAACAACCACAACCATGATGTCTTGGCAAAATATGCATTTTGACACTTATAAATGACTGCATCACAAAAAAGATAAACTCCACCAACCTGTATTTAATCCCTGTAAGAATGCCTGCTTTTAGAGTTCTAAACAAAAAAAAAAAAGACATTAAAAAATTTGGCTGGCTACTTAAGTCTGAATATTTAGCTATGGTTATAGTGTTTTATAGTTTCTGTTATAAACCATACTAAAATATATGTAGATTATTTCCTAACCTGGTTTCCTGCTTTGTATGCTCCCTGTGTTGTTCTCCGCTATTGGTATTGGGGTGAGCAACGCAGTCAGCATACAAAGCAGGGAACCAGACTAATTCCCGCACTTATCCTGCTTCCCAAAATTGCAGGCTCTATGAGAATGACTATCTTGAGAACAGACTGACACCACTGACCTATATGTAATCAATTGTTACAATGATCACTTGATTAGTAATGATTGTTATTATGAAAAACAAGCATAAAGAAAAACTAAAGAAAAAAAGGACTGTTGCTACCAATGATGGAGTCTACAGATATGTAATGAACCATAAACACACACACACACACTCACTTTCTTGACTTTCAAATTAAGTGCATACACAGTATATGGTTTGCCTCTTCTCTCATGTACATGTGTAAACCATTTTTGTTACATTTTTTAAAATAATCTTAAGGATTTTCATTGCTGAGTTAACCTTTACCATGATGTCAAAGCATACATAGCCTAGTGAAAATTACATATAAACTAATATGTAAAGGTCTCAGGAACCTAACAGATGTGTATCTTGAGATGTACCTGTAAATGGGGTAATAATGAATTGAGATATCACTTCGATCATGCAGGTGAAGCTTGAGTAGTTATGAAAGCAACAAGATCTACCAAGAAAGTATTAAAGGCAACAAACTTATAATGGGAAACGTGTTCACACAACATCAATTCCCCATCTGAAAGGACCCAAATAACTTTATCGAAGCATGATGTAATATATTAGCATATATAAGGTTAGATGGACAGGGGTAACTCTATATAACATTACCACTGGTGTGGTGTGGTATGAAATTTTTTTTTTTTACTAAGGCATATTAACTAATGCATATTGCATTTAACTCTTTCACTTTTTAGGTTCATGTTCCCACTCAAGTCATTATGCTATATAGTTTGCTATACAACTTCAGGTGAGTAAAGCAGAAACTATATATTAAAATTAATTCCAACTGCCTGTAGTACCTACGTTGCAGCATTTATTTCATCAATAACCACTAAAACATTTTGTTTAGTTTCTAAAATACTGACCAAGTCTAAAACATTCAGATTCAATTTTGAATTGACACTTTAAACATGCATTTGTAAAGGTGACAGAAATGAATGACCAAGTGTAAAAATGACCATTACTGTCTCAAGATGTGCATGTTCTCTGTGTACAGTGATGGGGCTCATTTTTAAATAGTCTGAGATGTTTTTGGACAATGTGTAGTTTCTACTGTTCCCATTTAAAATATATGGACCATCTGAAATCTTAGAAACAAAATAGCTGTGTACTAACCATCTCTTGAAATATATGGACAAAATAGATGTGTACTGACCAAATGAAATATATGGACAAAACTGATGTTGTTTACTGACCATCTGAAATCATATGAATTAAATAATGATGTGTACTGACAATCTGAAATCATATGAACAAAATAGTCCTGAGTGTGAACATGAATCTAAATCCTCCTTATTGGAATGGCATTGAAACTGCATCTTTTGCTCCGTAAATTAACGAATGTATCAGTCAAATATCTTATTCATAAAACAAAATACATTTCTTTCTTTACTTTTTTTTTTATTAAATATTCCATACTATAAATGTCATGTTTTTCAACATCTGGCTGTAAGGTGGGGAAGATTAGCTAAGTGATGAGAGTGAACCAAAAAGTATCTACCATACATACTCATTTACAAGCCATCCTACTGCACTGACCTTGATACAAGTCTGTTGCTCACATTTGAATGTGAATATATGTTATTTATTAACATTTAATGGCACCTCAACATATGGTGCCACTTCAAAGTAATGTTGTAAATATATAAAAAAAGATCTGCACACAAATGTATGGAAAGATAACCCTTCCAAATTAATGTAAACACTACAAAATAAAATACAATTTTAAAGTATAGAGGGTTAAATTTTAAAATGTTTATAAAATAAAATATAAAGGTAAACAAATGTAATATTATTGAAATATTTTGTCAAAATTTGTAACATTTCTAAAAAATGGTACATTTGTAACATTTTCAAAGATGGTACATTAACTGAATTCACAAAATAAAAACCTTCCATTTCATGGGATGGAACTATACACTTGACAAGAATGTGTTCTACTGTCAGTGTAGGTATCCAGAGCCAGGTATGCATGTCCTTTACCTGATTGGCAGAATGTATTTACATGCAGTTGTTAAAGGTGTGAAGACAATGTGATTTTAAAAAATATTATCAATAATGATACAGATTGTGCTGAGAAGCTATGAAGGCCTTGTTACTGGCTCTAATTTTTTTTTTTGTTGCATGCTTACAATAACCAATCAAATATTTACTCTATGGAACTCCAGTCAGGTAATGAAAACTGGATGAAGTATTTGCCAGATATGAAATAATTTAATGTACTGGTAACCAAATAATTCCATTCATCTTAGCAAGTTTTGCACAATTCTGACAGTACATTCTACTGAACTCAAAGCTCAGTCCAACTTTTAACTGTGAAACTATTGCCAATATAAAACAACATTTTTCAATTTCAGTATGTTTATCTTTTGGTTGAAGAAACAGCAAAAACTATTGGCAGCATACCCATTGCTAATCTGTACTGGAATTTCAAAATCTAATTTGGATCCAGGCCAGCTCTGATTGCCAAATATTCACGAAAAAATTTATTTTTAATATCAAAATGTCTGAACATGCTGTAAATATTTTAAACTAAATGATAATTATACAACTGGCCACTAACTTGAATTTGTTTCTGATGCAAAGAAATAATATTTATAGAACTATTGTTTTAATTATTTCTTCATATTCACATTTTTTTTATTATGGCTTTGTGCATGTACACTCTCCTTTCCCTGTAAGTGGTGTAATTTATTGCTGGTATGATCAAAATGTATAAAGTTGTCAAAATAAATTAAGGAGGCAGCAAATATTAAAGCGAGACTTTTGTGAATAACACATTATGCTATCTGGTGTTTAATAGTCGTCTCTGGAGGCACTATCAGGGCATGTTTGACACTTGTGATTATTATAATAATTCTTCTCAGTGACCTGGATCTTCAGTCTTGGTACATGGCCTTGACTAAACCTACTGTGTAGAGACCATTATTTTCTTTCAAGATTAACTATGAACATGACTTCTGACCCAAAAGTGGCTCACATAACATCATATAAGGAGATGGTCAAAGAAGAAAGCAAGGGCCTTAACTTCATGTGTTTTTAATTCTCATGAAATAAAGGTCTTTTTCAGTGTGAGACTGATAAACTCTCTTGACAATGAGGACAATCCATTTGAATGGTGGCTGCCAAAATATCAGAGGAATCCATAAACAGTAGGATGAGACTGACCTATTATTCTCCCAATAAACGTAAATAATTAAACTAAGGTAAAGAGCCTATCCTGATAATCCCCAACAGATTTAACTGAGACTGGGGACCTCAGAAGGAATGAGATGCTGAATGTGGCAGATTCTTATCCAGAAACCAAATGCGAATTACATGCATCATTATGTGTAAGGACCAGGACCATCAAAGTGTGTAGGATCTGGACAAGAGCTGCCCCTGACAGCCTCTCCAGACTGGAGAGACTCTTTCTGTTCTTAGTACCAGAAGGGGAATTAGGCAGTAAACTTTGTTCACCACTTCATCAAAGTTCCTGTTCTTCTAGCACCTAGCCACTTAGAAGCTAGGTGTTGTGGAATTGTGTACTTAATGTGGATGTATCATATATGAATGAAAATGTGTTCAGTTTTGTTAATTCATAGAGCTTTACAAGAATGGTTTATTTTATGTCTTGAGCTATTTAGTAATGCCAAGTTCAGTTTACCCAATGTTCCATGAGCAAAGTACTTCCAATGAGAAAACCCAATTACTTATGTTCTCTGGCTGTGGTTTTTCAACCACAACCAGGGAACCTATTGAAGAAACTCATCGTTTTATTACAACCCTTCCTTCTCCCTTAAAAGTCACCGGTTACCT
>QKMX01056184.1:0-12744 GCA_003401595.1 Venustaconcha ellipsiformis
AGAGAGAGAGAGAGAGAGAGAGAGAGAGAGTATATATTAACACGTTCTCTGCTGTTGACTCCAGAGATTCATTATTGTTTCTGATATATAATTTTTAACTTAAACAATTATTTATGAGTAAACCTTTTTCAAAAAAATGTACGAATATGTTTGCACTAGAATTCACACATCGACTTTTCTTGTGTAACTGTCAGGTTGACAGCAATGACAATTGAAATGGAGGGGTATATAAATTGCGATTGATGGAAGGAAGTCAAGGGATTAAAAGTATTTGACGCATTGCACGGTCTGTGTACTATAAGAGAACGTGGGAAAATATATTATTAAACTTTTGTGATTCTATATGATAATATTGGAGAAAAAAGCACGATGGACTGACGTAATGGCAAAAATGATGGCAGGAGTATGAAGGAACGAAACCTGTTAATTTTTCATTATGATGATTACTGCGATGTTAAAGTTCACAGGATATCTGAAAAATTCTTTTCTTTCTTCAACTTGACATATTAGACGATTTTTTTTCTCACAGTCTTAACAAATACTTATCGAGGTATTACGATACTTATGCATATATCTCATATCGAATTTCTCATTTATTGTTTTTGGTTTTGAATGTCTTCAAGAGTGCTTTAACATTTTCACATTTTCCCATACAATAATTTTATCAATAACTAGCAGTAGACATTTACTCATTTAGATCATCAATGCTTGCCTACTCATTGATAAACTTATTATCGAAGATTATTAGATTTTCCAATGACGCTGTTAAAGTCGCCACGGATTCTTTTCATATTAGTCTGTGTAAAATGGATCTTCTTTAGTCGTGTATTTATAAGGGCACTGCTGATGCTCATTGGGGCTTGTGGAGAATAAAACAAGAACACATGCGTAAATACTCAGAATCGGCTGTAGCTTGAAACACCAGATATTTTTTTTTTTATCGCAGCGATAATTTATCACTGACTTCATTACCACCACCGTCAGTAAACGATCCAATTACGAAATATAGCTCGATTGAATAGTCAAGATGGTTCTGGTAAAACAGCACGTGCGATAGAATTATTTGAAAACTCAGACATGATTGTGTTGACGGCAACTCACCGGTGATGTCAACGCATGCACGTGTTTATTGTTTCTTTAGGTGGTCAAGTAATGCACGGACCCCGAACGAAATATATCCCGAGAATAATTATCTGGGATTATATCTGTGCAGTATCTAAAGATGTTTTTAGACATGCAGGTATCATGTGTGGAGATCATGGACAGCATCTTCCGTTTACTGTGGAATCCCCATATGGCTGGTTATGCAACTATGCTGTATGATCATCGAACACATGATGAAACGTTACTACAGTAAAAATCGCTAATCAGACTACAACCAGATCATATTCAATGTAAAATCATGCGTACTGTGGTTCCAGAGACGCCAATTTCTAATTTCTGGAACGTATGACGCCCGAATGATCTAACAGCTGTATCCAGGTAAAAAAACGCCCGTAGTTCACATCAGCGTAATTAACTTGAGCTTCATAAGGAAACATTTCCTGAATAACAAGTTCCTTTATTTTATTGACCAACAGATACACGCAGACATAATACTACCATTGTTATTCCGGCGGCTAAAGGAGTTTACAGACAACAAAAACTAGTTCTTAATGATATCGTCGATGTTCTGGCGTAGGCTGTACAACAGGTTGTGTCGTTAAACCCATTGTGCTGGACTCTAAGATATGCAGTAACAATTCATTCGTCGCAGATTAACAATATGAGATACCAATATCTGGATTGTCGATGATTGGATTTAATGGTCAGATTTCGTGTATTTGGCCGTGTCTAGAGTACCAAATACATGTCAGTTACACAGGGTTGTCTAGGTGTTGGAGTTGCAACGTCGTCACAAACAACATTATCACCATGGACTATCAACATAGTGAAGAAACAATTGACACATTATGCGCGAGATGACAAGAAAAAGAACGCCAGTTGGATCTGGATGCATAATTTGTCATTATTTTGAAACAACGACCAAATAATTACTGGGCCTGCTGTAACATATTACTGTTGTGGAAATATTTTCCTAATGACGTAAGACAATTTACCGTGAAAAGATTCGATGGTTGTCACGGCCACAAACGCGAACATGTCACATTGACATGTAACAGACGTAGAGGAGCTTCGGTCCTCAACAGACGTAGAGGAGCTTCGGTCCTCAACGAGCGTTAATCTTGATATCCTGTTTCTGTATGCGTGTAGGGAGTTCCTTGCTAGTGTCTGCGATGCCGTATCCAATCTGGTGGTAACTGGGTGTTTTGAGGAATTACTTTTAATTATTCACGCACAAGTCCACGTTGAGGAGATCTTGATTCTGTCGCTGAATTGTTTTGGGACGTGGAAGATAAATTTGCAATATGGCCTGTCGTGACAATCAATCTGAGGCTAAAGCTCGTGTGACACCTAGCGCATCGGCGAGTTTTTTGATTGCTTTTGTACCTCTCCAATATCCTCTTAGATTATAACAAATCGACTCCATAATGTAATTGTTGGTGTTTAATTGTCAGGCCCAAAAACTATTTTACCTTTTCGATGCCAATCCTGTCGACCAATTCGCGAGTGATTTTCGTATTCTTTATTGGATTCAGCGCGTGAATCAACTTGACATCCATGATATGTCGTTGTTGAAAAGTTGAAATTTTATACACAACATCATGAACATGGCACCCTTGATCAATCGCATTTATCTAAAATTACCTGCTTATGTTGATTTTTTCATCAAGTATAATATTAAAGCTATTTCCAGGACCACAAAAATTATATCGTGGAAGTTGTTTATCCCCTGGATACTTAGCCCATGGCGTTCCCTGTGTTTTCCCGAGTGCTTTAGCAATATCGCCACCTTTACGTTGGGAAATGCAAAGTAGTTTATTGACAATAAAGAAAGTTTGATTTTCATATTAACTGCTATGCATACAGTGTATGTAATTTAGAAGCTAATCCAGTAGACAAGTGAAAATAAAATCGTAAATAGGATTATTACCATGTGTTAAGTAATTTGGTACTGATTAAACGTATTATTAGAAACAAACTTTCCCAACAACGTTTTACAAACACATATCAATATCTATCTACTCTCTATGTTGTATCACTCTTCTCGCTTATATACCAATAGCTAAAAAAATTGCCAGAGTTGTAATTAATCAAGTCAAAATACTCCTGAAGAAATTTATAAAATTTCTAATGTTGGAATAATGCGGTAATATCGATGTAATGAATTGTGATACTGATTGAGAGAAAGACATACAAGTAGAAGGCGAAATTTATCTTGCTTTCATTTCATTCATATTACAACACTTAAGCATTCTTTGATTATTGCTTTCAAACCTTCACATACACACGCCCTTAAAAAATTACATACACACAGACACAAACACATTTGCTTAAGTACTTTACACATCACGTACAAATGTCTGAATATGAAAACTTTTACTTGGAAATGCATTAATATAAGTGTAATAAAAACTGGTCTCAATATTAAAAGTTTTTAAAACGAAGGTTTTACGCCTTGATACTGTTTAACATAAATATCATTTTAACCAAATAGCTATATTTTTACTATTAAAAACTGCAAACGGACATGAAAGAAGTAAAATGATTATATAGTCGATGACAAGATACGAACGGTCTCTTAGATAAATAGTCATATCTAGATCACAATCTAAATGGATAATGATAAGTAATTTGCGATTTAAGGAAGAAAAACAACATTAGGGAGGAAAGATGTACCTGCCGGTATCTTAAATCTAAACCGATTAAATAGCATGTTTGATTCACAATGACACAACAGAAAATAAACTCCACGTGGATATTACAGAATAATTATGACAAGAAAATACATGGCAATCAATTTCCTTATCTGCGTACTCGACATTTTAATAAAATTCACAAAAACTGAGGTATCCAATTTGAAATCGTTGTCGGTTGTTTATAAAATCGACAGAACAAAATACTTTACTGACTAATCTGTGTGAGTAGATAAGAGTGTTTAAAATGTTAAAGAATCAACACTCATCTTTAATTTTCTTCCCTGTGCATCTTTTCATAAAAGCAATTTACTAACTCTGGCTTGAGAAATGTGTTTATTTTATTTTGTGGAATTTGTATTGAAGTTCTCGCGTCTTGTTAGAGTAGCATTTCTATTACTTTCCATTACGAGATTACAAAACAATACACCAGAGCTGATAGAAGTGTTTTAATATTTATTCATGTCATATTTTTATCTACAGTTTTTAAAGGAGATTTACGTTTTCCAAGAAGTCAAACTTTCCAGTAAGTCTTAACGTGGTCACACATTAAATTGGTAATAAAATATTTTCTCGTATAATACTAGTGATGTCTTACGGTAGGGAATACAAAATATATATTGGCAAAGAAAACTCGATAGCTTAAGAGCATTTGTTTTCTGTGCCTATACTCTTTTAGACGCCTTGTTTTACGATATTCCTACAACAAAGTGTTCAACTGACTTTGTGATCTCTGAGAAATGTTTCTTATAACTTATTGTTAATGTGGAGTTGGATGCTGCGGTCTGTGCAATAATTAACCGTTCCCTAAGGTATGAATACATGTATTGGCTGTTTTTAGGAGTAATACAGAAATGTGGAATTACGTTTCTAAACGTACAATTTCTTTCTAATTTTGATGTCTCTCATAATGATAAGATGCACCTGACGTTTGTTGTCCCTGATGTTTCTTTTACTTAACTTTCTTTCATTCATCCATGCAAATATTGATAATTTTATATAGTAACAAAGTTACTCCTGTTCCATTCTATCTTCCGAAGCGATACCCAATCAAACATAATCCCAAAACCTCAAAGCAGTATTTTGAAATATTTTACCTTCATTACTGGGTCACATGCGCCAGAATGTTTTGTAATAGTTTGGAGCTAGTTTCTCAGTTACTGTGAAAATGAGAAGCTGTAAAAGCTCCTCCTCTCAACTACTCCAATATTAAGACCAACACCACTATAGCAACTAAAAAATATGTTGATCCTAATATATAATGAAGACCTGACCACCATTCTTGTATTACAATCAGAGATTCCCACATTTCTTAAAAGTATGGATAGAGAATGCCGATGGTGAAACGCCATATCCTATCACACGTGATCTTTATCGTGACCCAGGGACTATTTTTACCATGTAACGAGAGAAGAGAACATTCGTTGCAGAAAGGCTCTTAACTCTGATAGTTACGATGATATATCAACACATTACTGCCAAACTTCAAGACCAATATCACATTTCCGTCAGCTTTACCAGGGAATTGAATGCCAGTTTTCGTAAGTAACTTACATAGCAGGCTAACTATTATTAGGCATATTTGTTTCGTTCAAGAAAATTAACCCTTTGTTCAGTAGACTTGAGCAATCCATTGCTCTTTGACCAGCTTAGATGGTGCCAACTGACTATGAAATATCTAAGACATTATTGTGTTAGAATTCACTTTGGTAAGGATACATAAGCATCCAATTTAGTATAATGCAACTAAGCAATTAGACCCTACGTTATGTGTAAATGTCAATAACACCCTATGCTATGCTTCAGTGTCTGCTATATCCTAAGCTGTGCATTTGCGTCAATAAGACTCTAAGCTAAGCATCAGTGACAGTTAGACCCCAAGTTATGCAACAATTTCAGTTAGATTCTAAGCTGTTCAGCAGTGTCAGTAAGACAATACGTTGTGTCACAATATAAGTTAAATCCTAAGCTGTGATCGGTGTCAATAAGACTATAAGCTGTACAGCAATGTCAGTAAAATCCTAAGCTGTGTCGCAATATCAGTAAAACCAACAATGTCAGTAAAACCCGTAGATGTACAACAATGCCAATCAAATATTATGCTGTGTAACAATGTCAGTAAGACCCTAAGATGGATTTTGATGTCAGTAAGACCCTAAGATGTGCAACAGTGTCAATCAGACACTATACTCTGCTACAATGTCAATAACACCTTAAAACGTGCATCAATGTCAGTAAGACCTCATGCTGTGCATCACTGTCATTATGCTGTAAGTTTTGCCTTAGTGTTAGTTCGACTAAGTTGTACAGTTGTGCATTAACTTTGATGTATATTCTTCAACTGTTTCGTTTGCTTTCTGATTTCTGCGACTGAATTGTACGCTGTATGTTTTCCTTTGTCTCCTGAATTTAATGTTACCTTCTAAGATACGTGTTCTACAATTTGAACCGTTAACTCTTCTACTCTGATGGATTCTTGTTTTTCTTCCCACATTGTTTGGCTGTGGCTAAAATAGATATTCCGATGGATTTATGTTGCTACAGAATGTGCTAAGTACTAATACTCTCATTGATAGATCTGATATATTATTGAATTAAATCGATAAGTATTGACGTAGTCTAATGAGAGCAGTCTTTGGCTGATTTTCTACTTCTTTGTTAGTCATCCTTGTATCTACAATAAGACCCTTTGTTTTTTTTTTCTAGAACTCTCTTGTCTGAGCTTGCACTTTTGTTGGTTGTGGCATCCATTTCTACTTTTACTGTTTCCTACATTTTGGGACATCCTTTCTTGTTCTTTTGACCTTGTTTTGTCTAGTAGGTATGCAAATTAGATATTTACTTTTCTGTACCAGCTTCATTCGAAACTTGTTCCCTAATTAATGCCCTTCCCCCATTTGAATATGGCCTATATGTACGTACCTCTACAATGTTCTTATTGTAGCTATCATTCCCTGAAAACTCAGAGCTCTCTGCGCTATTACCAATACCAGCAGTTGCAAGTACAGAGTTATAATGCCGTTTCCTTTCCATAGTTTAAAGTAAGTTGTCACTTGTTTATATCTCTTTCGAGCACTGCAAACTCTTTGGAATATAACGAATATGAGTCAGATCATTGGATCTCAACTGTAACCTCAATCATCACATCAGAGCAAATTTGCTGGATCCCACTTCTGACACCATAAAAGATGTAACGGGTTTTGACCATCGAAACATTATTTCGCTTGCACCTTTTTAATACAACGACCCCGGACAATAACAAACATTTTACTTGTTAAGGACACGTTAGGCAATGAACTGGATCAAAAAGTATGACAGAGTAAGACCTCTATATGTACAGCAATAAATTGAATAATCCGCAATCAAACAGATTCACGGAAATACTTCACGGTGGTGGAGATGAAAATTTGACATCGAGTCTTACCTTCCAGGACATTTTCTTGTACGGTCGATGTTTATTCTTGCTTGCAGTTACTGATGTGAAGGGAAAATATCAACAACTTTCTGTTACTCGGGGTCCTTTTGAGTTCACCTTTCCTTAATGAAGGTGAGGAAGTGGGTGGCTGAGAGGATTCTCTTTTGTATGTAAAGGAGGGTCTTGGGCAATTATGAGCAGAAAACGACTTTATCTCTTAATATTATTAGACATTAGATAATCATACCAGGAGTTTGTAGGACTGCAATAGATCAGGGGATAAAACTTGTCCTGTCGCTCTTCATTGTACATAAAAGAGTAGTGTCCCTTGAACGGTGTCTTAAACGACTCGGAAATTAAATGGTGTGGTATCTGAAAGAAGATATGTTTGCCCAACAAACGCACATAATTTCATTAGATTGAGAGTTTCAGTCGAAGATAGTGTGATATCTGAAGATAAATAAATACTTTCGATAATCATACACACAATTGTAAAATTAAATAGATATGATATACGGAGATAATTTTTTCCATCCTATTATCACGCCATCACTATCATAAATTCGTGGTCTGTGAAGAGAAAATGAGCTCATCCACTGACCTAACACATGTAATAGTAGTAAAAGCGTGGTGTGCGAAGAGAAAATATACTCATTTGATGACCATGCATTCATTTTTAATAAAGAGGCAATCTGTGCCGAGAAAACATCACCAGTGATCACCCGAACGAAGTTTTATAATGGGAATGATTCCCGATGAACTCTTTTTTTACATATATACAACTGGGAGTTATAAAACAAATCTTCGCAGAGGACATGAAATAATTGTTGAATATATAAATGTTTCAAACTCATGAAAATATATCCTAGATGAAAAATAGGAGCAAAGTTATTACTAATGTTAAAACAATATGAGAATTGAAAATCTGCATTTATGTACTGAAATTGCAGAATTAAGACTTAAAATTCGTTAACTTGCGAAATTGTTAAGGCGAGAAAAATAATTCCAAAATAAAAGCTACATAAATTCTAGACATAAATAAAATCTAAAATGAAAGTAGGCACTCATGCCTTGTTATATTGACTCTTGAACCTGACTGCTACGTGTTGTTAAAAATCAAAATCATAATCACGCTACGTGTTGCTGTACATACCCAAAGAATCTGGGTTTTAGACGATTTGTTGTCTTAATGCCTGTGTACCGGCTTATTGGCCACGGATTCGAATTTTCTCTGCCCTTAAATACTCTATAATTGGAATTTAGCCGGAAAACCGTTGAATGCTGGAAGACTGTTAGAAAAGTGTTGTTTATTGGTGAAATTGGCAAATATTAATGGATAATCCTAACTCGTTTTGAGACAAAAATCTATACAAAAAGGGAAAGTCTTTGGAACTTAATAGATATATTTAGTGTAATTTTCGTCCGGAACAAACATTGTATTGAAACTTTGTCCAAAATCCGTTGCTGAACAGTAATTTGGTAACACGTATCACCTTCTATACAGTGTTCTTTACTGTACCTATCATGCGCATGCACAGTGAGCTATACGTAGCCATGGTAGCGACCTGAAATCATGGCACAATTATTAGTTCCGATTCAGTACACAGGAATGTAGTCCCAGTCTAGCTTTAGAGCAAATTTTATCTTCTCCTGATGGTGATAAAAGAATTCGATGTAGGCATGCTTGGTGTCAATCTAAAGATAATTGTTTATTCTTTTACAGTTTGATCATTATGATGTGGTTTTATGAGTGTATTTCGGAGACAACGTACAGTGAATAATGAGGTATTGATGATGACCTAGTAGTAAAATCTGTGACCTAATGTATGGTGCTTTGTTCTTGTCCAGCCTATCGAAAGAATGCCGTATTACATATGACTTCTCCGGGAGATAATTTTTGAAGATACGTTATATTGAGATATGATCTATTGTCATTTGAACACAATCGGAAATTCATTATTGAGAAATAAATGTAGAGAATATATAACAAATTTAATAGTCTTCTGATTCCTCTCAGTAGCATATCCTCAAAGGTTTAAATTGGTATTAAACGTGTGAAATTCGAAGATAAATTAAATTTTAATATGTTGTGTATATTGACTTTAAAAATAGAGCAATGAAATAAACAATTTAAATGTAAGTTTATTTTTTTAATAAAAATGAAATAATAAACAAACAACAAATAATGTAATCCCCCAAACCCACCCCAATGCACATATAATATTTGTTGGGAACGATACTAAATATTATCAGCATGCATGTATTCCTACACCAGATACAAATTGCAATGATGGAAATTTGCAGAGTTTGTCAGAGAAAAATATTTTTGAAGTTCAAAATGAGATCTTTATTTAAAATATAGGACGACAGAGTTCTATTTGGTGTTGTGCCTTTAGGTCATTCATACTATTTATTATGGGTCCAAGCAGTTAATCTATGTCTTTATGACGAGATGACGTTCTGCGTAACACGCGCTTGTACAGTTTTAGTAATTGTTCATAAACATAGTTACATGGTAAATAATGAGAAGACAAAGATGAAAACTTTAAAAGCGAACCTACTCAAGTTGTCTACTAGATCATTTTAAACTGTCAGAGAATGAAATACAAGTTTAAGGGATAAAATTTACTTTTTCCAGATATATGTACCTTTGGAAGAAAACAAAAACTCAAATGAAGCAAATTGAACATAAAATGCATTTCATTGTATAGTTAAGTTTTTCAAAATTGTTGCAATCTCTCCCAGCATTGTTGGGGTGGGTTGTATGATTTTGGTTATCGTTATCTAGAGGGTGATCGCCGACGGTGTAATTTNCCCGGAACGAGTAAATATTAATATAAAGTGTGAAACTTATAGATTGAATAGATCTGAGCAGATAAATAAAACAGAATGACACGAGCCCCCGAACATATACAAACCATAAAATTTAATCAACAATTCAAAGATAATACAATTCATAAATAATTGTGCTAAATGCATTACATCAGAAAGATACTCTTTTCGATTGAAATTATTCAACGAAATTTAAATGCAAATACACTTATACAAATAGCCAGTCTGTTAAGCGATAATATTAACGCATCATCGAATCAAGCGAAAAGATCGAATTCACTGCCATGTACAGATTCATGACCTGATGCCTCTGGTTCAGTTCAAATTCGGTGCGACTGCACTTTTGACTTCCTTATGTTTGCAAGTCTGAGTCCTTTCCACTTTTCCCTTTCCCCAAATTCTCAAGTGTCCCGCCTCTTTATGCCTCCAACTTTGTGTGGTCACTTCGGTTTTGTAAGTACGGGATATTTCACGTGGATAATTCTCGTGGGTACGTCAGGAATATACGTCATGTGGAGCTATCTCCCTTCCAAAAGTAAAGAAAGTGGCAACCTTAGTATTTGTTAGGTACACTACTGGGAACAGATCATTACTTTCTCATCTCGTTAATGTCAGATAAGTTCTATCGGAATTCAAACAGATACCAACGGCCATCTGGTCTAACTAAAAACACGGAAGACCATAAACGATCCTCTTTTTCTAAGATTAATGTACTTCCAAATGGCTGCTTCAACACTGCTTACAGTAACAACACCCTGAGGCATCAGTTCCGGTCCCGACTTAATTACACAAATGAATGAATGAAATCCGTCACATGACTCAGCTACGGTGTTTATAACGAATATACACATTTAGACTCTAGCATATATGAAACCTCACAACATGATTTAACAACATTAATTTCACATGGTTTAACAACGTTAATTTCAGTCAACACGCACTCAAATCTCTATAATATGTGACATTATCTAACTAGGATAATTTACACGGATTTTCGTAACTCATTTCACATAAGTAAAGCATGAAATTCTAGATACATATTTTCCTATAACAAACGAGACTATACTTTCCAACGAATCATCAAACTTATATAAAGAATATCATTGTGCGGATTCATATAGATGAACTCGCACAGTTGTATTCATGTCAAGCAAATTGATTTACAAATCTAACCAGATAGGTCATGCTAATATAAGCAAACAAATCAAATAAATCTTCAGAACAAGTGCCCTTTCAATTTGAATATCTGTTGAAAATAGTTTTATTTCAAATAAAAGAAACTATGTAATACCTAACAGCTCGGTCTTACGCCCAAGAATTTATTATAAATGCATTTTACACGCAGAATGAAATCATGATGTTTCTATCTGTACAAGAAATAAAGAACGTGACTAATTGTTGGAATTAGCTAATTTTCTGGGGAAAAGTCTTTTAAGCACAAGAACAGACCTTAAATTAACGAGTAAAATAAAGATAAAAGTGTAAAATGTCACTTTCAAAACAGTGTGATATAATTTATTTGTTTTTTAAAGAATTTCTATGCACAAAATTGGACGGTATATATGATTCACCCTCCCCACTGGAGAGAAAAACCCAAGATGAAGACAGCGATACGTGTTCTTTCATGCAAAGAACATTTCAAGAACGTCATCTTCGCTGACCTCGTCACATAGGGTGCACGTGAGGCCACAGACTAGTAGTATATTTCACATTCGTAAAAGTACGGAATCTCTGTGCCATTTTCCTGTGATGCACAGTAGTCTGGATTTATTACCATGTGTGCTGCTATACACTCCGAACAAACACTATAGAGTTCAATGTTTACCAGCCTCTGATTATTGGCTTGCAATTTAGGCCGCGCAAAAGTGTGTGTGTGTGTGTGATTTGGATTTTTTACGTAGTTTTAATTATTTTTCAGTAATATCGCTACGATGTCTGCAGTTTGGATGTTTATAGCGATGTATAGCACTAGGGCACCATGCAGCAGACACCTAGCATCATGTCCCAACCAGAGACCAGGCCGGCCTATCCTAAAACTAACATATTAATTGCTGTAGCATTTAATAAGCTTTTAGTATGACTCAGGCGAGGTTCGAACCCGCGACTTTCAGCATCCGAGGCGGACTAGATTAGAACAATCACTAGACCATCGGAGCGGTTCGTCGCGTAAAGTGGAGCTACGCACAAATAATATGCAACCAATACGGAGGAGTAGATATTCATTTTTCTGATTACCATTAACCATTGTAAAAGAAGAATAAAAAATAAAAAGAAATCAATGTAAAGTTTGACGGTTCTTATTGTAGTATATCAAATTAAATCATTTTTAAGCAGAATTATAATAGTAGTTCTGAGCACATAGTTATAAAATAGGCTGATAATATTACTTATTCCAATATAGATATGGGATAGCGCAGAAAATACGTAGGTGAACAAACTATCATTTCCAAGCAGTGGTATGCATACTATCAATTGTTACACTAATCACGAGAGTTTAGAAATAAGGATCAATGTTCTTGACACGATAGAATTGTGCAGCAGGATCCATAGCAATGATGCATGAACTGAGACTACAACACAAAAATCTTTATGAGTCACATAATGCTTTAGGAATTTGCATGTATAAAGAAGTTCAATAATACAGTTCTATACATGAATACATTGTAATGCTTTAGGAATTTGCATGTATAAAGAAGTACA
>QKMX01056234.1:0-12116 GCA_003401595.1 Venustaconcha ellipsiformis
TACACTTTATGAATATCATTTTTCTTAATTAAAGTATGATCGTTCTTTCATGATACAAAATGGGTTTTTTAAAACCAAAATAATACATGATCCAATGTTTACAGAAATGAAGATGTTTTTTATTCATCATGCTGTCAATGATTTTTTGCACTGCACCAAACTGAAGTTGTGGGCTCAAAACATAAAAATTTTGTGACTTTTGCTTGCAGCGACAAACTTATGTTTATATGCAATGTGCTCAATTTACTGAGAGATACAGTGTTTGCAACTCTATGATGCATTCCCACATAAATATAAGAACAGTGATAGATGCAAAATTAAGTTCCTACTTGCCTTTAACTTGATTCTACTTAAGGAATCCTGAGGTAATTTTGTCACTCACTGTGAAGTTATTCTTTCAGGTTATTTTCTTTTTTAAACATTATGCTTGCTTCGAGCACCATGCCACAGACAACTATAGGACTTGGGATTACTATAGTAACAGGGGATGATTTTAGAATTTAACAAATGGAATGTTTCTTTGCTTTATTCAAATGTGCTGAATTTAAAAATGAACTCATCTTCATGATATCATTTTAGATAAATTCACAAGAAGCATTCAAACACATGCCCCATCCACCAATTTTAATATTGGTCTTGGTCACTTTTTTGCAGAATCTTGACATTGTGTTATTTCAAGCTGAAATTTGCATATTTCTTACATCTGGGTATAAAGAAATGTAAATAAATTTACTTTTTCATTGTTTTGGGTACTTGTTAAGCCTTTTTGTGCCTTTTTGAAGCACCCTACCCCAAGCATTTTTGCATGAAATGTCATAATGACAAGTCATGCACAAGCTGAAATATATCTTACTCTTAAAAGTGTGCATAATAATTTCTTTGCATTGTTCTTGTGCATTTTTGTTGATCTGAAAACACTATTTAGTAAACAACAATTGCCACTTTAGAGATCAATTAAGATACGATAGGTTTGGTACATTTTCGTAGGTTTAAAGTTAAAGACAAAAAAATATAAAAAAAATAACACACATATACATAAACTTCAAATACTCCCCTCTGTGCATATGTACTAAATGACAGCCAATGAGGAAATGAAAAAAATTAATAACAATGGCATAACAGTTACATCCTTGATTGATGCAATGGTTTCAGATTGACGTGTCTATTTGGTTGTCACATTTTTCAACTTCTTACAGAATTTTTTTCTTTTTTTGCAGGGACAACTATGACAAAGAGGTCAAGGCATCCAAGTCCAGTGAGAAAGGAAAGAGATCATTTGCAGCACCTCGTCTGCGTAAGCCTGATGTGTCCCTTTACTTCCCGCCACATAAGGGCACATCATCAGGTAAACTGAACTCATCTTTGTGCACAATAGTACTTACCAAGGTGTGATTTATCCGAGTTAATGAAGTCATTTTTATATATAGCTCTGAAAGCATTATTTTAATACGAGAACTATCAAAATGAACTAAATTAGTCAGATCCTTAAAATTACTGGACACCATATTTTCAAGCTTTGTAATAATTTGAAATAGTACCAACATTGTCCAGATATAAATACTTTTTGTTTTGAAAGTTGTTGAAAAAAGGGTTCATGTTAAAACAGTAAGCAATGTTAAACCTGTACTCAGAACTGGTCATTGAATAGTCAGCCTACAGGTCAGGAAGCCACTTTGATTACCCAAATTATTATGTGGAGTAAATGAAGGTGTTTTCAAAAGACAAATGAAAACTGCTAACATGCCCTACAGCTCCTTTAAAAGAAAATCCCTGAATAAAGCAGGATGTGAGATTTTTAAAGGTAATGTTTGAGGAAAAACCCTTTATCTTGAGACAGTTAGTGAAAGTAATTAATTCTTTTGATAACTCTAAAATCTGTGGTCATCACCTTTACATTGAGCAGACATGTGGTGCAGGCTTCTTTTATATTTACCACTTGAGAGCTTACAAAAACGAAGATGAAGCAGTCATGCACATAAATTCCTGTTTTTTAAATAATGTAGATTAACTTGTGTGATGTGAAGTTTTTAAATATTTATGCAGGTTATTATCATTGTTTTTTTTTCTTTTCCAGACTAAACTGGTATTACATTTATTTTGTTTAAGCAGTCAACAAGTTCTTGTAGTCTCAGTTTTATTCAGTGGGTGTAGTCAGTTCAGTATTCTTTCATAGAATTGGAGTTAAAATAATTCTTTTGCATATTTGCATTCAAGAACTTATTTAGGGAAGTGGTTGCCATATTTAGTGTTGAGACAACTTCAATCATTTTTGAAGGAAAAATATGAATTATCTTCATAAGATTTTTAGCAATAATATAATATGAATAGCTGTATTTTATTTTTGGTAACATGTTTGATTGCAGAGACAGTTTTTATGTTATGAAACAATATACGTGTTAGAACTGGGTTATGTTAATAGGCCAGATTTCTACCCAGACTTATCACCAGTGGCAGTAAATTTTGATGATGAAGGGATTTTAATATTTGTCCAAACAAGAAGAATAACAAATAACAGCAATGCAACTTGAATTCTGTATTTATAAATGATATTGAAAACATTATCATACAAGTGTTCCTGAATGGCAAGCAAGAATAAAATGGAACCTAGTACTTACATAGATATTGTACTTGCCTGGCCCATCAATACACAGTCTTGACAATAAAGATATTAATTATCTGGATAGTTGTAGGGAAAATGGATAATTTTCAATAGTACACAAAATTATTTAGACAGACATGAAAATAATTTTTTTTAGTGTCTGGGTTCATGTCAATTGTAAGGGATACTTTGATGAACAAGGTGACTTTGATTTTATAAACTGCGATCAAGCATAATTAACATATATACTGTGTCTCCACCTGTGTGCATTAGACAGTGCATGCCTCATTTAATGTAGTGCAAGACTGTTATACATACAGGTTTAAATTTATCAAAATTTGTATTTTTATTTTTTTTTTTTACATTGATTTTGCTGAGTAAAAGGAAATAGATTTTGTACTAAGAAATTAGCTGCAAATTTGTCAGTTTTATCCTTAATAATTAAAACGCTAAAACATAATTACAGTACAACCTCTTGAGCATCCACCCTATCTGTAAACATAACATCATCTCTAATAACAGGTTTGTTTTGTGTGCTAGTTGCCAGGGTCAATATCAACCAGGTGTAAGAAGAAAATGTATCCACAATTACTGTACATGCATTTATGTTATAGTTCATGTTATTATTACATGTATTCATTACAAAAGAATTATAAATACATGCACATTTAAAAGTCACATTTATAGTCATGATGATATTAATATAATCAGTTGTAAATAATGACTGTTGTGGTATTGATCATTTTGTAGATAAAATATGGAGCATATAAATACCAGTTAAATAAAATTGCAAAATAAACTCAACCAGGCATAGAGTACATTTATTTATAGACATAAGTCAAATTATCAGTTTTACCCATTGGCAAACATGATAAACATTGGGTTGTACCAACTTTATCTGAACAGGTGAAATTTCAGATTGTGGCTCTTTCAGCTTGGTGTCTGGGTTTTAACAATTGTAATATCAATCAATAAAGCAACAAACAAAAGGAATCTGTTTAGTGACTACAAAATTAACTGATCAGGATAATGCTAGTAATGGGTAATTTACTATGAAACAGAGATCCCATTCAGCTGCATCATTGGATATTGCCTCCATACTATAGATAGCAATGTACTTGTGCTACAGTGAAAGCTAGTGAGATCAAAACAGATGAAGAAGCAATAGGAATCTTTGACATGATTATGTATATTCATGACAGCTTCCATTAGAGACAGAATGACAGGTGGTCACTCATAGCAGAAGCTGCTTGAATCAGGTTTTATTGTAATGAAAAGTGGAAACACCTAAGAAAGTATTGTATTACTTTGTAAGATCTGGATCTGAAAGAAAATGTTCATTGAGTAGAGAGATCTTTCTCTACCCTGATAAGAGGTCAGTATGGCTCAATCTTAGCAGTTCAATTAATGTATTTGCTGTTTGATTGCAGAAAATGCGGAAAAGGTTTGTTTATTTAGTTTGGAGTTTGAAGACCAGGATGGAAAAATTCATAAGGAACAGGTCTATCAGGTAGATATTTAGAGTAGATACTTTGCAAATCCTATATTCAGGGTCAAGATCATTGCTCAGTATTTTCAGTTTTCTGTCCAACTTTTCTTTTCTGTATTGACTTTCATGACATTTGAGATTAATGGATGAAAGTTTGTATACTTGATACATTATCATCAGAAGCAAGTCAAGTTTCTCGTTTCGAGTTCTTTCCTTTCTGCTCTAAAACTTTAAAACCATTTAAGATTAAGGGATGAAGTTTGGTTTATTTGTACATCATTAGAAATGGTGTCATGAACCAAACCGGGGATCATGTCTTCAGGGTCAGGTTCACTCAGCATTTGAAGTTATCTATCACATTTTCCATTTCACTCTCTGGTGTTAGAGTTGTTTTAGACTAAAGAATGAAACTTGAGTACACTTGTACAGCATGATTAGAAAGTGTTGCCTGTCACAGTGGGGATCATATCTTTAATGTCATGTTAACAGCTTACTATTTTAAATCTTTCCATTACATTTTCCATCAGTTATATAATTTCAGGGCTGAAACAAAGGAATGAAACTTAGTTAACTTACATATCATCATTAGCAGATGTGTACTAAATTATTGGTTTGTCTTTGGGGTCATTTGGACTTGGATTTTATGGCTTGCCAATGACATGAGGTGTTATCTTATCTCCTATAGAGAAATAACTATGCATTTATCAGCCAGACTCCTATTCTGATAATTTAAATTCACCACTATCAAATCAAGAAAACAACTGTTTATAAGCACTCATTGAGTACATTCTCTCTCTCTCTCTCTTAAAGTTTGTTATAAATAGAAACAACTTCTAAATAAAATTACTAATAGACAGCTTACCTGTAATAGTAAAACACACGCCATGATTTTTATCAGGGCGGTTGGTATATTTAAGCATGAAACAGATTTTCACATGTTGAACAATTGATTGATTAAGCAGTTATTCAAACTCACCAAGATCAAAAGACAGTTGGCTTTTATTTGCAACCATTGATGATTAGTGAACGAAAAGAACATTCCTGGGGTTATTATTATTAGCACTTATACCATTAGACAGAATTTCATCTCACCCTTCCCACCTTAGTTTTGATATTTTAACATTTGTTTTGGGGATTAGGGTCACAGTGAAATGCCTATTAGAAAGTTAGAATTTGTTTCCACCATGTGGTGGTGGCACACGATAGCCACTTACCAGTAGGACTAGCAAACTTAAATGATGTTACATTGAGTCCTGCATGAAAACAATCAGAAAATGATTTATTTTCTGAGAAATTGCAAGCATTGTTATTATGTATTTATTCCACTGACAGTCGAGATGAAACTACGACATTAATGATATTTTACCTGGTTATCGCTTTATGCATTTCTGATGATATGACTAAATCAATCTTGCAGCCTACATGTTAGTAACATCAGAACTCTAATACTGTAGTCACATGATACAACAATCAATCCCATTTCCAATTTAAAGGAATGAAAAGACGCATAATCCTCAAAATATTATTTGGAGAACAATGACCATATAGGTGTTGCTGTTGCAGCAACTTGGAGTAGTCACCCATTGATGGAATTTGGAATTTTTGTGTCATTTTCATATGAAGTCTTTGAGTTATCAGAGTACAATTGGCATATACTATTTTAAAAAGTGCCTTTCCTGTTATTTTAAAAATTGCCTTACCTGTGAACCATATATGGTACCATGGAACAGCCCTCAGCTAATAGATAATACATTTGGCTTTTAAACTAATATTATCAGTTAGGTAAGAAATCTTGGAATTTTCATTTGATCATTAATAAAGAAAATTTAATAATTTTTTTTTGTAGAACGATAGGAGTGAAATCGTGGCACAGAGACTTGGACATCAGTGTCAGCTGGCACAACCTCTTGTTAAGGCTCTTGAGCAGAGAATTCAAGAGGAGATTGACAAGAGAAAGGATAGTACCACAAGCCCTACCTGATGGGAGGAGCCAATCTCACATAGCACAGAGCCCACTGTGCTTAACATATCAGAATGCTGTGTCAGAACATTTGCCTGTCTTGTTGTAATCAGGGATGGTAGAATGGAAAGCTTTTGTTTGTTATGAAATGAATCCTAGGCCAAATGTCATGGCATATAAACAAACACAACTATAGATTCAGTACTATATTCAGCTTAATCTTTAGTGATCCTAATAGAAATTGTGTACATTGGAATGGGCAAAAGGGGACAATTTGCATGAAATGCTTAAATAACCTGGTGCAGGCAGATGATGTAAGAGAATTAGGGGCAGAAGATGGGCTGCACCTATATTTCTGTCTTGATGGAGCACTAGCCTTTACCTTGCATGTTTGTAGCATTGATCATGCTGGTGTCTTGAGGTTAGTTCCAAGCTTGAAGATTTAATTTCCTGGATTATCAAAAGATCATTTCTTTTTTAAGCAAGAGAACAAGAGAGGTGCTATATTGTCTGTTTTAGCTTGCCTTGAATCCTAAATGATAGATTGCACTTTAATCAGACAGAGAAAAAGGACATTTAGATGAACTTGTAAACATAAGAACCAAATTAATTAATCCAATAAGAACCCAGTTCAGTGGAATTACCTTTATCTGTAGGGTACCAGTTTGTTGGAATTTTGTGGCTGTTACAAGCCACAGATTTAAAGCCCCAGTGAACACTGGTTCCTGTGGAACAAGTAGAACTCGTTTACCAATCCAAAAATATACATACCAGTGAAAATGTACTATTGTGCAAAACTGTTACAATTTTTTACCAACAGCAATAAATGAATTCATCATATTTTGATGAATGTCTTTGCAGTCTAAAATACTGTTGTGGAATTTTAGATGTTTCTGTCTGAATTATGTCCCGTGTTTTAACTGATTACAGTAGGGCAGGCAGCAGGCTTGTCTTGTTCAGATGGTGACCAGGGTATTAAATCCCTGAAACTGTTACATTCCATTTATGAATTGTTATGATAATGCTTGGACATATTCCAAGTTGTTTAAAATATACTCACCAAATTAGAATAATATAAATTACTGACACTAACAGCATTCAGGACTCATCTTTTTGGTCAGGCAGAGTTGACATTTGGGACATAAAGTTTAGTAGACAGTAAATTTTACCAAAACAACAAAAAAAAAACAACCTTAGAAATTGGTAGCACTTCTGCATGTCATCGTAGGTATGATTATTATTTGTTGGTCATTTCATTTGGTAAACATTAAAATAATAACAATAAGTCATATCAACCACAACCTGCTGAAAATGATATCCATTTGTAAGCAGTTGTCCACATGGGTTTTCTTTCGCCAGCTGTTTTTGTTTGGATTGTTTGTACAAATTTAAATTTCTTTACACAACTGAATTAAAGCTGCTGTGTTTAAGGCCTTTAGTTTCTCTTGTCCATTTTTAAAAAGTACATTTTAAGAAAACTGAAAGGGCACCCATGTAGAATTATCATGACTTTTACTTTAGTTTGATTTGTTACTTAGGTTCAGGTCATTATGTGGATAGGCACCATGCTAGCTTAAACTTAAGCATACATGACAAGTTATGGTACTTTTTGTGAAGTACATGTCAAAGACTAATGTTTTTGATCCAGGCCATTTCCTATCATTTCTCTGATCATTCTACTGTTACATTGGACCATATTACCCAGTCTTTGCACATGCTTCAGGATTAAATAAATAAAATAAATAATATTGACACAACTAGTTGAATGTCCACATTAGTTTTTCAGGTTCTTTTTTAATTTTTGTATATATCATGGCTGATAAAGGTCATGCATGAATTAGCAAGCATGGAAAACCTGAATAGAAGCAAATAGGTACATAAACAGACAGATAATAGATATGGACAAAAACTTTTTGTATCGTCAGACAAACCAGACATGAAACATTAGTTAATTGGAGTTAAAAGAGTAATGATAGATAAATACCGAGTACAATCACTTGTTTTTAAACAGCAAAATACATATGATTTTTTAGCAAGAGTTGGTTAAGTAAGACTTAAAGTAATGAGTAAAGTATAGCTGACAGAGAGACAAAACAGTATTTTCCAAATAATTTTATTAAATAGTAACATAACAAACTTCAACTTGAACTTAAATTTAAAAAAATGACTAGCTATAAGATTTTTTAAAAAAAAAGGACCAGCGAAATTGATAAGGACATCCAGCTTGTGTCAATGCCCAATTTTTGTCAGTTTCTTCAATAACAGTATCAGAAAGAATATTTATTCGTGGAGCATGTACTTTTGTTTGATAAATTATGTCTTTGTTTTTTGCAATGAGCTATTTTTAATTTTTGTAGTGACTGTAGTCAGTTTGTCATCCAAAGCAAACTATCTCAACATAATATCCATAGCAGAATCAACGCTGATGCACTAAGAGTGCTTTGAAAAGTGAATTAGTGTATAGTATGATGAATATTTTATGAGGAAAAATAGTCTAAAATTGAAACATGTATTCTACAGCATACATATAATCTATTTAAAGAAACTACAGATGAATTAACTATTTGTGATAATATTTGCACATTTTGATCAGGTAGATCTATCTTGTAACATATCGGTTAGTGCATTAAACAATGTAAAACTTTACCATTATTATTCATTTCCTATTTATTGCCATTGCTCTTCGCAGTTTACCAGCTTTAATTTGAAAATAATTGCAAATTCAAAAATAATATTCTTCAGTTTTAAGCATAGTAAATCGGTATGATATACATTTTTTATGATTAATTAACCTAGCTGGTTGGTCTTACTGTAGTTTACAAACCTTATGAAAGTTGGAATTGATGAGGTAAATTTGGCACATGTAAAGAACCATTCAAATATCTACAAATACCCTGTTTGTTGGATAGTGTAAAAGCACACACTTCCAGTGTTTCAAAGTGCTACATTAATCACCATCACATGGACATTCCAGCTTTTATCAGTATTCATTTGCATTTTGTTCACATAGGTAAGAAAGTAATTGACATAGTTTGACTTCTTGTATTAATGCATTGCTGCATCTGGACCATGATTGTAGCCCCCCCCCCAATCCAGTGAGCAGTTACTGAAAGAATCAGTTTAAAGGGAAATAAAAAGGAAAAAGAAACATTCCATTTTCTTTTCTGTAAGCAAGTACTATTGAGCAGGTTATTTTTAGAACAGAGATTTTCCAGAAATTAACAGATATGAATGCATATTAATTCTACTTTGAGAGATATTTAATTGTTACTACATGGCCAGTACATACCGGTGTTTGCCATACTTAGCACTTATCAGGTGTTATAACTCGTTAAATGAAGCAGATATCTGACTTTTCTGTGTGAGACTCAACTGCAGGGAAGACATAAATGCATCAGAATGGTCATGGGGCAGCCATTAAAGGCTGCAGAGAGAGAGAGAGAGAGAGAGACCCAACCAACATTAACTCTTTTGTACTATTATACTTTGTTCTTTCATTTGTTAATTTTACATGCCGACTGTCCATCTTATATCAAGTATAACTCAGCAACCATCATATTTTTGGCAGTTATATATATTTAGCTAAAAATATGTTGGTGGTATACTGCATTTGTGTATGCTAATGATTCAGTTAATATTTCAGAGTTGAAAATGTTAATTTAATGCATGGAATTTTTGCTCAGTTAACTTATAGATGTGTCAAATACTCGAGTTAAATGTGCTAGTATGTTGTTAACTATGCATTTCTTGTTTCATAACTAACCTTTGGTTTTATTTGTATACATTTTGTACCTAGTTCACCTGTGACTTATTCTAAAAGTTTGAATATGTTGTCTTACATTTCATTATTTTGAAGAAAATAAAGACATAAAATTCAGGTATGTCTACATGACTGGTTAATTTTATAAACTTCGTAGCTTTCACTGATAACTTACCTTTGACAAGTTTTTGGAGATCTTAATTAAATAGAGCCTCTCAGTAACATAATAGTATTCTACTCTGACTTAAAAGATTAGAGAGAGAGAGAGAGAAGGGTTGAAGATAGGCTTGAATTATGATATTTGGTGATATTATTACTGGATTGTTATTGAAATTAATTAAAATCTGCAAATATAACATGAACAAGAATACAAACATTCATTACTATAACCACTTAACAACAAAATTGTGACAGTACTATTGCTACTAATGGCTACAGCATTGGCTTTCCATTGCAAATCCTCGTACAAAAAAAAGTTTTGTATTGCATCTTCCAAAACCCATCCAGAAAACCAGTACCTCCATGGTTACAATGCAAACATCATCAAATATATAATGATGATCTAGCTATGACTGCATGTAAAGGTTTGGGAAGAAAATATTTTAGTTACTGTACTTGAAATTTTTGTACATTTGGCCTTTTAAGATTACAAAGGAGACCAAGGACGACATGCCTCTTGCAGCTGATTACCCAAAGGAAAACGCCTACAAAATTTTATGAAGCAGTTAGGAGATATTGTGATAGGATAACAGTATCTGCAGCTAGGATAATAATAATAATGAGGATGACAATTACAGTAATGATATGTTTATAGTGAGTAAAAACAATGCCAATTAGATTACACCATTCGCCACTTTTGAATTAAATGACAAGAGTTGTCTGCTAAATTTAAAGATCTTGTTTCTAGTAACAAGTTCAGCATGGACTCTATAGGGAATTAGGAATTGCCATGTAAAGCTCCAAAACAAAACAAATGTGCAATAGCAAATTTAAATTGTAATGTTACAGTTCCATCGTCTTTAATGGTTCCTTATGCTTCTTTTAAAATTAATAGTTTACGCCTTTTTGGGGATTATTAGAACAATGCAAGTTGAGAGAAGATGCTTGGCTATTGGGTACTAGCATAAAAATTTAGAATGCTCACTTATTGAGTATTTTTAGCTGAGTCTTTAAGATGAGTGTTTGTGGGGGTAAGATCCAAGTGGGTTTCAGAGCACCTACATTGCTAGAAACTGGACAAAGAAGGGCAAATAATGTACATTAGATGTCCATTCTTAGTTAATATTTTGTTTGGTTCTTTTGGGAAGCTGTATACAGTACATACTATTATACTGGAATCATTAAACATGCTTGGGTATGTGCCTGACAAGCACTACATCCTTGTTGCAAAAGTCTGTGACTCATATTTTATACCTTAGTAACTTGACTTTAGTTAAATAATATTAAGTTTTTGTCTCAAGTGCTATGTCTGCTAAAATGCTCAAACTAGATTATTGTATCTTTATTTGCACAATCATACCACATTGGATGAATGATTTTCACTTTAACCAACTTTTCAACATTTGCTGGCTTAGGTTAAGTTTTTGTATTTAACTCATGACCAGACAGACTTCTGTACCCTGTATACTTGTGACCCTGCTATAGCACGCTGTTATAACACAAACTCATATATAACACAGTTGTGGTGTGGCTACCAAAATTTCATATACATGTATTTTTCTCCTACATGAAAAAGAAAATCTTGCTTCAAAGGATGAAACAAAGTTTATCATTTTAGAAAAGAGATCACATATGAATAATACAAGACGATTGTACCGTGGCTACTGAAATTTTATATGGATTTTTCTCATACACGGAAAAAGTTTCCGTCTTAAAAGTACGAAAAGTAAAAGGTTATTCTGGAATTGTGCAGGGCTTTGCCAATGTCACAAATTGTGATTTTCTTTCCTTATCTGCAGTAAAATATACCATTTGGCAATTTTTTTTTATTGGTGATGTTGGCTGTTTAAACTTGTATATACAACCATTGGTTTCGAGTGAAAAAATTCAGAGGCCCCCATGAAAGGAAGCTGTAAAGTTGATATAAAATACATGGAAATTTATCTAGTTACATAAACAAATTCTTTGTTCATATTGACAAACCATCTTAACAATGCATTGTTATATTATAAACTGCTTATGTTGACATCTAGCAGGAAGTACTGTATGTTTTCTGGTAGCGGAGATCAACTTGATGAGACATTATCTCAATCTTCCGTCTGCATTTTGGCTGCTCGCTAGCAATTAATATATTTACATAGACTGACAT
>QKMX01056248.1:0-13903 GCA_003401595.1 Venustaconcha ellipsiformis
GCAGAAGTAGACAAATCTGGCTCTGGCTAGTTTTGTTTGGGTAGATCTTCCCAGATATTTAAATCACTTTCCTTTGAACGTCTGGAACGTCTGGAAAGGACTTTCAAAGTCACAGTATTCAGACGAACGCACAGGGAAAGAACGTTCTTCTTTCACTAGTTCATTTAGATGATGGTACGGTAAAACCTGCAGTTTTCTCAGGCATGGATGACATCCGTAGGGTGGTAGCCGCATGGTTTCACGTTAAGGATGACATTGACAACGAAACCCAGTAAAGAGTCCACAATAACGAGTGGCATCGCTTTCGCATCCGTCAGGTTTGATACGGACATCATTACTTTCCATTGTAGGTGTAGCAGTAGCAGTCATAGCAAATTTACCATGATATTGTACTGAATCGCCTAGGTCACATCGTACTGAATCCCTGCAATTGCAAGGTACATCTTCACTTGCCACTTTAAATTCACCGAGCTTGAATTGTGTCTGTTCAAAATGATTCATCTTTCTCGCTTGGAAAATGTAGTCAAAATGAACTATCGGCCTTGGACGTTTTCTTTTTTATATGCTGACCAATATCGACGTGTCCGTGAGGTAAAATGAAATGATTGGGAAGTTGCACTTGCTTTTGGTAAACGATCTGACACATCGTTTCCAAAGGTCAAATGACGATTTGGTCTGTGGCTAAGCATAAAATCTTGTGAGATTTGTAGGTGGTCACTTTAAAATCTTGATCCTCTCCAGATTGCAAGGCTTCTTTCAATACCTCAAAGTTCACCATTGAACAAAATCGGTCGGAATCTTCTACCGTCCTATCGTCGATGCTGTTTAACCCGGACTATCCCATGTGCGTCAGATCATCATTAGCTATTACCAAGATCACAGTGGCGACCGTTTTGAAAGGAAGGCTCTATGTGGAGATACAAGACTGTCTAAAGAGAGTCTTAATCTACGGTCCATAGGTCAGACGAATCATGATGAAGAGTAAAAGATCAGTGCGATGTCCTGTTATTTAAATGGCGCTAGCAAAAACAAAAGACCCTTTTCAGGGCCCCTTATCCGGAAAAGATGCCTATTCCCTCTTGTCTAAAACAATTTAGTCTAGTTTTATGTGATAGATTTATGTCCATAAATGAATGTATGTCTATTTCTCTGTCTATGCCTCCAACCTGTCTCTAACCACGTCTCCATGTATATGTCTCTATTGTGCTTGTTCCTTGTCTCTAGAGTTGCACGTATTCAGGTCAGCCACTTGCATCACTGTTCCTCACTGTTCCGACCGATTGAGGTCAGCCTCTGAAACATTGATGCCATTGTTTCCCCACTGTTCAGTACTGCGACGTAACCCATGTTAAATTAGTATTGTCCGTATAGAGGCCCAATGCATTGTCACTACATTCCCTATGTTAAATTTACCTTTTCCGTAGAGCAGTCCACCCATGTTAAATTACCCTTGTCTGTAGACAGACCCAATGCATTGTTGCTATACATTCCTGTGTTAAATTTCCCATGTTAAATTCCGATTGTCCGTAGAGTGCCAGGACACGTTTTTAACATGAAAGTCCCATTGTCCTTTGAGCGTCCATCTTTAATACTGATGATTCAAACATAGTACCATTATATTAATGTGTTTATTATCAGCTATTTAATCCTGTAATTTACTACTGTATAAATGTCATTATACATCAATTACGAAAGCGAAAGCGTTTCTAAATTAAATAAAAACCAGCAAATGCGACTGCAGGGATTATATTTGTTCTAGCTGTAAGTGACAAATCAACTCTTCAGTAATTAGAGACTCACGGGAAATTATGTTCTAAAAATAAACAAAGATGTGTGTGGAATATAACTTTTAGATCTAACTACCTGATCCATCTGAATTGAACAAAATATAGTTTATAAATTACAACACGGGTTGAAATATAAGCTTTTAAATATGAATAAATTAAATTGAACACAAAAGTAAAAATGTGAAAAGAACTATATCATTGTCCAAATAGTCCTAACAGTTCTATCACAAGTTCAAATGTATTAGGCTCCGATTGAATTCGAATTGTGTTCTAAATAATTTCCAATAACGAATGTGTAAATGTGTCTATATTTTTGAATAACATAATCCAAAATGTCTTTGTTTAAATGTATTATAATTTCAAAATAATGTTATTACTCCACAAATATTATTGTGCACTTTGCAATTCCACTGAATAATAAATTTCAATAATTAAACCACTCAAATTAAAAACTGAACACAGCAGTAAGACCAATATCCACTTCGGATGTTAAAGTAACAATTGATAATCCTTATGTAAACAAGTTTGTGTATCATTCCACTTGACCTAGGACCAATTTACCATTTTCTGGAAATATTCTGTAAAAGTAATGAAAAATGTATTTTCTGGAACCTTCTAAGGTCAGAATCAGGATTATAGTTGAAACTTAAATTTATCCAAATATTTTTGCAATTAATAATGATTTGAATTTTTATTCTATAGATAAGTACGTACTATCCATTATGTTCTTTACAAAATAGACGTAACTGGTGATGTAGACCATTAAAATGATTTCGGACTAATGTCAATTATTAGATATAGAGGTACAAAGCATATAATTATTGAAAAAGCCAAACAATGCAAATTAAATATGAATAAAAATTAACAGTCCTCGTATTTTTCGCTTTGATATATTTCTTTACTGCAGACATATTGTTTGCACACAATATTATTGTTCTGATAGATGTAAATGGAATTGGTTTGAAAGGGATTGATTTCCTAATTAATGGCCGTTTAAAAAATGAAGCGAATTGCATAATGGTTTTGAATTATTAAATTTTATGAAAGTTTGACAACATTAAATAAAGAGGATTGGAAGAAGATATCTTTCTCGCTTTGTTGCCATTATTACTAAGTGTAGATCGTGCCATGAAAAATATGTTTTTAATTTTTTTCATTAAACTTTGATCAGGGGATATTGCTGGAGATATAAGATTGGTTGACATTGACTTTTAAGTGTTGCTGCGAAAACCATTGAAAACATAACGTGCTTTTACTATACAAAGAAAGTTTGTCTAAATACGGCTGCTTTTTACATTTCGAAACAACTTTTACATGTCCAAACAACTTTTTGATCTGGTTTTCACTCTCCAAGATCGTGCAGGATAGATGATAAATGATCGATGTTTCAAGTGCTATATTTCACATTCTACGAAGTTCCTAGCAGTTAAAAACGCTCATATTCTTTCCATTCTTTACAAAATACGTCATGGGAACAGTTCTTTGGTACCAAAGTTTGTGTCATATTAAACTTATGGAAAGTTAATTCAAAATCGAAATGTTCAGAATAATAGCATATAAGCATTCGTCTATTTTACGTACTCTTGACCCATTACCACTATAGGCTAATGCACACAAAGTTGATGGAAACGTCAAGAGAGGCAATTAATGCTCACTTACTCAGCACTAAGTAGGTCAGTCTATTGTCACATGGGCTGAAGTCTTTTTTCATATGCATTAGTAAATAAACTTCTGGATAATACACATAAAAGTTTACAACTTTCGTCTAGATGATGGCACCACAATATTGAGATGTGACAATCTTGTCATACGTCTACAATAATGAGATGTGACATAACTTTGTCATACGAGTATACAATCCTGAGATGTGACACAATCTTGTTATACATGTTTACAATAATGAGATGCAACACAACGTTTTCATACTTGTCTACAATGCTGAGATGAGACACAAACTTGTCCTGCAAGCCTAGAATACTGACATGTGACACAACCTTGTCATACAAGTCTGCAATAATGAGATGAGACACAACCTTGTTATACAAGTCTACAATACTGAGATGTGACACAACCTTGTCAAACAATTCTATAACTTTCATCTTGGTTTTACAGATATAAACTTTTCACCTTCTGAGTGACGGTTGAGACAAAAAAAAAATGATATTGATCTGAGAACTGACCTTACTGATAGGATCGTGAAGGTGATACGTCACAACATCAAATCTTGATGTATGCCATATTTTGTGTCCATTACTTTTTTATACGTTTGCAAATTACTAGTCCAGACAAAAGTATTACCGACCATGTATGAATTTGAAGTGTAAAAAATGAATTTTATAAATTTGACACCATTGTCTTATATGTGTGAAGTTTGTCAATCATTCGAATCCTAACTTTATTATTTTAAGAGTTACAAAAGCACACTCAAAGTAAATGTAATCTTGATATGCAACCATGACCATCAAGAAATGACAGCAACAAACACTCTTATTCCAGTTTGCAAATTTACAAAATAACATCCAACTAAATAGCTTGTTTCATGAAACCTTCCATGCAAAATAATATTTGAAGTTTTTTACAAAAGGACACAAGCATTTGTTATTTATATCTATGTTGTGTGTTCACGTTTGCCTATGACTGAAGATTAAAAAGGGTCATGTCTAAACAATATTACATAGCTAACTTTTGTCCATGATTGTAAATTATTACTTCAGAAAATGATTATTTTGAAAGAACATGCTTACTTGGATTTTGGTTTAGAACATTGGTTTATCCAATGTAAACCCATGGTCTGCCATATTTTTTAATCTTTGATAGAAATAAAAACGACCCTGAACATGTTTCTAAATTTAATGGAAAAATGACAAGCATCCTGGTCATCTTAATGTGTCTTAAATTTTCATATAAGGTTCAGATCAACAAGATTACTTATTCTTATCTTAAGACCAGCCTGTAGTGAAATCATTCTTAGTTGTGTGTAGTTATAAGTTGAGAAGAATTATTTATTTGAATTATTGATTGGAATTAAAAAATGCTCTTTGACAGTTTGGAATTACACATTATCTTGGAATTATTGTTAATTCATTCAAAAACATTCTGGATTATATAATTGTGACACATCAAGACCATATATATATATATACATTCAGAAAACTTAAACGTTGACTTGTGATAAGACTTTTAGGCTCATTGAGGATTTAATTCACGATACTTTAAATGAATATTTTGCTACCAAATCACGAAATGTTCTCTTATTATTGATATTATTTTGAAACGTTTCGTATTTGTAATTGAAACTCACATGTTTAAATAAGTCCCTTATAAATTTACGATACCTTTTATGCTTGTATATATTTAAAAGATGAGATGATGACTTTCTGCCTATCTGTCCATTCATTAGGACTATATCTTATTTCCTATGCCAATGGAGATACAGATGTAAAACTTTGTGATGTGATTGAGCGTGGTTTTCACATGTGTATAGATTTTAATATGACCCGTTTGAGTGGGAGCACGCAATGGGGATTTTATTTGAAATAATCTTATTATTGTAGGAGTAGTAGGTGACGATCTTAATGTAGGTTTAAAATATTAGCAAAGTCAGGGCTATAACACATGTAACATATTTAGGGTCACACACTTTGGTCTTACCTCATGAGTGGGCCCTTCGGGAGTTCTTCTTTTGGGCCTTAATTTGGTAAATGTTGAGATTATATTAAATTCTTTTACTGGCAATGCTTAATTTCAGTTTTCAAAGATTTCTGTTTGTCATGATTCACAGGTTAAGAATCTATAATTTCAACGTCATACTAGATTTATTGTGTTCGTGTTGAAACATCTGGAAAAGGTGCACTTATTCACTTAATAGCTGCTTTAGCTCACTCTTTTATTGTGGCCGCAGATGCGAAAGTGTTTGGTCTAGACTGTTCAATATTTATGAAGCCAACATTTAAATTCGGACTGTGTGGGAAATGTACAACTAAATTTATTAAATGATTTACAAGGCTGTCTCTATCAATATACTCCTATAACATATTTATATGCCAACATTATTTTTGTTGTTTTTTTTTTTTGCTTCCAGAAGTGTTTTTGATGTAATTTAAGTGATTTATTTTCTTGTCCCTTGTATAAGGATCATAATATTTAGCTTGTAGAGGATTTTGAAGTATAGGCAAGAGAGATATTACTGTATCACCAGGCTGAAAACTCCTCTCTTTTTCTGTCATACTTGATTACATTCCTAAGTAGATTAAAACAACTAGTTCGTTTAAATTCACAAACCTTCGATAATTTATATCAAAAACTAAAACATCTTTAAGAAGATTAATTTCTGAATCTTTACTTGAAAGAAGTTTCTCTTTTATAAAAGTTAATGGTCCAAGGATAATCTGCCCAAATTGTGTTCAAAGGGATTAAAAGTTACAGATTCTTGAACTGATTTCCTAAAAGCAAACAACAACAAATAAAAATCCCTGTCATAATCTTTTCCTGTGTCAAAGCAATACGACCGAATCATGTTCTTTAGCCTCTGCTGGAAACTTTTCAAAGCCCCTTGGCTTGCAAGATGATAGGCTGAAGTTTTAAACTGTTGGATGACTAATTCATGCATAACATTCTGGAAAATTCCAGATATAAAATTGGACTCTTGATCAGATTGGACAGATTGTGAAGGCCAATAGAAGTGCAACAAAACTTTACCACAACCCTGTTACCATAGTTTTAGTGTTAATGTTCCGTAACGAAATAGTTTCTGACAAGCACACAATATGGTCAACAAGTATTGCTTGTCTGACGTGATCTTAGGTAAGGTAACGACACAGTCTACCACTATTCTGGTAAATAGTTTGTTAACTGAAGCAATATGCTGCAGATGACCCCTTGGTATCTTGTGATCAGATCTTCCTACCCTTTTCACAAGTGTTTCAATATCTGTGGTATTTAGAAATGTCATTTTCAATTTTAAGCAAATAAAAGGATAACAAATCTTGGAAAAACTCTTATCGACTCCTAAATAACCAGCCAAAGGAGTTTCGTGGGTTGGACTAAGAATTTCCTGTCATTTCCTATTATTTATACCAGGTACCAACTTATAAACTTTCAATATCTGTTCCATTAAATTTACACTTCGTTATACCGACAATAAAGTATAGACTTCAGGGTGTTTGCCAACAAGTATACTTTGTAGTAAACGTTTGATGCTCTCTTGTAAATTATGACTTTTAACCAATGACCTCCAAATGAGGAAAATATTCATCTGCCTATTTTTCTTTTACAGAGGATATTCACCTATTTTTTTCTGGCAACTTAAAATACCTGAGCTTGTTCTATAAACGGGTGAGTATATTCTACTTGCCATTACTAATTCTGTGAATTTCAATTTCATTTCCCTTTCGTCTTTATGTCTTTGCATTTCCATTACTCTTTCTCCTTTTTTGCATTTGCATTTCCCTTTCGTATTTATGTCTTTGCATTTCCATTTCTCTTTCTCCTTTTTGCATTTGCATTTCTCCTTATTTTTTCTCTTTGCATTTTTATTTTTCTTTCTACTTATTGTAGTTAGGTTTGCATCACTTCCATTTGAAGCTGTCGCTTTCTTAACTCTAGTTCATAAGTTTTAAAGTATATTTCTCTCATTGTCTTGCCCTAACCAGACAGAGATTTACTTATCAAACACAAAGTCATCTTATCAAGAATACCCTTCTCTACCAGATAATGAACCAAAATATTCTTTATCTTTATCTTCGTTCAAAAAGCATTGGCCTCAAAAACGTCATTATGCTTGGCAAGATCAAACAACTTTCGGAAGGACTCTGACCCCTCCATGGCAGGATCTATAACAAAGTTTTCAAAGTTATCAACTTTAGATGATATGGCGAAAACTTGTTGGTTTTACTAAAGACTTCTCAGACATTTGTATTTAAAAAAATAGGGACTAAACACAATTCTAAACTAAATTGAAATTAAATTTTAAAAGCAATTTCAATTTCACTGAAATAATAACAAGATTTTCGTAACTCAGACGAGAGCCAATAATTTCCTTGTTACGACTTTCTGGTCGTACACTAAGTAACAGAAAAGAGTCGAAACCCAAAGTTTTTGTAAATTTCAGAACAAAATTATTTCCCCAGAAGACGAAATGAAAGCTTAAAAACTTAAGTACAGTATTATGAATGAAATCGTTAATAGTCCTAAAAGTTATATCACATGTCCAAAGCTCTCGAGTATTCAGAATGAGTTCTAATGGCGTTCCGAATGAGGTCGTATCAATTATGATTTGTCAATGGTCTGGACTAGTTTGATTTGCTAACATTATTGATTTATCACAATGATATAATCTAAAATGTCTTTAAATGATTTCACAGTAATTAAAACGTGGTTACTCCATCTTTGCAATTCTAATGAATATTTTAAATAAATATTTTCAAATAATAATTAAACACAACTGAATCACTCAACTAAAACTGATAATTAAAATATGACTAACTAATTAATATGAAAAACTCCAACATATTAAAAACTAAGACGTACGTGCAGAACCAGAGTGGGGCTCGAAAAATCATTCATAGACCATTCTAACTTTCATCAATGTCATGTCTTATTGCAGCTAACCAAACCTTGTTTCCCTAAGGATAAAAGCCTGACCTGAACACAAATCCCATTAAATTTGTCAACAATATTTCTTCTACAACTTCCAAGGTTAAAAGGTCACAATAGCATCCTTGCCCAAGCAAACTGGCATGCCCCCAAGGTACGAACACACTATCTTGAAGCTAGGTAATATGTTTAAAAAAGACCCTTACAATTTATAAACCTAAACATTAACAAACATAAAATAGATAAACGTAATAGTATACAATGAAATAAATTGGAACAACGATCAAAAATATAATTTACATAGTTAAAGATATATGACACTATAGTTTAACAAAAATGATATAGCTTACATAGCTAAAGATCTATGACACTATAGTTTAACAATAATGATATAGCTTACTGATACCTCGTTCTCCTTTTTTGCTCTCAGAAATGCAAGTATATTCGTTTTAGCAAAATCTAAAAGAAAACAAAACATTTGCATTCCGAGGGAAGAAGAAAGTAATGGAGACTTACTAATTTGCTTACTAATTTATCCTAGGTGAAAATAGAACCCCTCTGACATTAGATACGGCCACAACGACAGTCAGTCATCTTGAAAATAATAATATCACTCCTGCTCCTAAGAAATGGTCAACTCAACATGTGTTTCCACTAAAGATTTCTTAAAATGTCTACCTGATCCTAAATGAATGTATTGCTGATCTAACATCCACAATGACCGCCATCCTGAAAATCTTGTTATCGTTGTTCTTCGACATGGGAAGTTCCCTTTAAGACTTGTCATGTTCTGTTAGTACTATATGCAGATAGTGTCGATCTGAAACTCTAATACTGCCGTCATGACGGCATCCTTTTCTCTTAACGATGACCACATCGAAATTTTCTTTTTACTAGTCAACATCTTATCATATCTAATGCGTCCTTTATAAAAATAGCGTTGATCTGAGATCCAATACGACAATCAACTTAATAATCTAGCTACCGCTACTTCATTTTAAATTTTTTAAAAATTATATACCAAATGAAATAATGCAAGCAAATTAGTGCTTTTGGACTCTAGTGACTACATATAAGATATTGTTCGAAATAAGGTGTAATCATGACAAATATGACATTGGGCACAACAGCGGGGATGGCGAATCCTATAATATTTCAATTAGAGATTTGCTGAAAAATAAAGCTTCTTACGGAGATGAAAATACAAACTTCAATAAAGATAAACCGTTTGCCTCCAGTTAAACCGTTAGCCTATAACAAACCCGAAACTTTTCTATGTGAGTTAGCTTGTTTTGTTAATTTATTTTTTACTTTTGTGTTTTCGTTTTTTATGGCATGTTCGTTTATGTACCCGTGCACTCACTTTGTGTCATCGCCCTCCCTGCTACTCCGTGGGTTATTCTTAACTAAATTATTATTATATAAATAATAGAATCTCACACAACTAAACTACCTCGACAGCGACTTGAGGCAATTAAGAAATATCTCCCAATCCGCGATTCTGTCAAATAGTTACTACAAGAGCGTCAGGAGTCTCAGGTGGAATTTACAGAGGTTACGAAACGGTAACGATTACCAGTTATCGAACCAACAAAGAAAATTGTTAAAGCAGCTAAGAAAACACAAAAAGCTCTAGACACATTGGCTGTTGATATTGCTGGCCGTCTTCAAACAGCTCAACTAACGCCCGGGCATCCTCCTCAACCACCACCCATGCAACCTCCTCAACCACAACCTGAAATTGATCCTCAACCTCTGCCTAAATCTAAAATTAGCTTTTTAAAAAAATTCACGCATGAAGGTATTGCTTCTATCACGAACAAAACCCAGATAATTGATATTGGCGCTTATAGATATTATAAAAGAGAAAAATATGTATAACCCGAACATAATAAAACTATGAGATCTGCTAATTGGACTAAGGATGTATATCCCATCGCTCGTTATACTCCGCAAATCAGAAATACGAGAGATATTAGTCAGTTTGCAATTTTCAACCAGGCAATCCATGTGTATATTGAACAGATAAACCAAGAAGGAGAACAAAGAAAAAGAAATGTAGCAGAACCTTGAAAAAGCAAGAGCAGAAAGCAAGGCTTCAAAAACAGGTAAGAAAATAGGAGTGGAAACAACAAGTAAGGAAGAAGAATGGTATGACACCACAGTTGCTACTGGAAGTGGTCTTGGTAATGGTACCAGTGGAAGTGGTATTATTACTCCATGTCCCAGCAACGTCCTTGCCGATGTTGCACGATTATAAATTCTGTTTGGCGGAAAACGAGTTGGTAATATTTCCCAGAAATAAAAAAATGAATCAGCTGATATTAGTCATATATTATTTTCAGGTGGTATCATGTATATTAATGTTTATCGATCCTTCATCGATGAAATCGTCCATCATAACTCAGAAATTGATTAAGAGTGTACAATTAAATCAATGACAAGAAAATAAGATGGTTATACATAAAGCTCACCGTGGACCGATCATGGTCAGGGGGATAAATTTGCGATTACCTACATATAAAGCGTACTACGGAGATGGATTCGGTGACGTTATTCATGGTCAGTTTAGATACCGTTTTAAAGCAAATGGGGATGACAGCTATCGATGTTGTTCGTGATAAAATTATCGGTACTGTATGTGATGTTGTCGGTAAAGCATTCTCTACAGTCAATGATAGAATATCACGATTAATACGACGGAAACCTCATCAAGTAAAATTAACCAGCACAGAAATTATGCTTGCAAATGTTTGTAAGATAATAAATCAGATTCTGAATAAAAAATTAGCGGAGTTGGCTATGCTTGCAAATGTTGGTAAGATAATAAATCAGGATGCGAATTAAAAATAGTAGTGGCTGGTGTACCCCTGACAGGAAAAGAAAAAGAAATAATATAACTGCAAGTCTTATAGCAGGATGTGGTCTTCGCGTTAGACGATAACAAAAATAATAAAGATGTTCAAACGTATATCTGATCCAGCATTCGACATGGACGCACCAGTTCTCAAAGATAAATCGGTTCGTGATTATTTTTATTATTCTTATGACGCATATGCACATGACGAACGTGGAAGAATCGAATTACAGGTTCAGAATACAAGCGGATATTTCTTACCTGCTGATGCATTTATTGAGATCGAAGGTAGACTTTTGAAATTTGATCATACACACACATGACTGATGGTCGCAAAATTGAGGTCTGTCATAACAACATCGACGTTGCCAATACGATACTTGGCCTTGGAAGGTACAGTGATGATTACTCGAGATCAGCTTATTCATTATCCAAAAATCAGAAATGTGAGTCTGAATGAAAGAAAATTTCAACTTGGGATTTGCAACATATCAAGTAATGTTGGCCAACGACGAAAAATCTTCGTGTGTGATTCCACAATCACATACTTTTGGATTCTGTAGAAATGCTAGAAAGGTTATTTTCGGAGCGAAGCATACAGTTGTACTTGTGAGAAAAATGCCGACGATGATGCAATATGGCACGCTGAAGGAGTTAATCCAGCTGCAAACACGGCACGTCATGTAATATAATACTGACAAAGCTTTCTTTGTGGATGCCAAAACCGACTCCATCACTGACCCAAGAACAACGGCTGCTTTTTTATGGACAGCGGCATAAAATCAATATTATCATGGTTAACGTTGACCACATATAGTATTCAAAGTAACGCTAATAGTTTATTCACATGACGGATAGCATCACATCAAGGTGTCTCAGCACCACGACATATATGTATCCCTTTCCAAGACTCTGCACGAGTAAACTCACAGTTATGTAGTATAATGATATTTGACAAACTTGGTGTTACTGAAAGTTCTTTAAGAATAAATGGACATCTAGATCCATCCGATGACATATTATTAAATTTTGATAACAATCATTTAACACGTGCATATCATCGTTTGATGACATTCATGGGGCNTGATCAAAATGTTGATACTGGTTTGCAAATATCTCAGCGGAATTTTACAACACTGTATTCAATATTTTATTTCTCACTTGAAGACGGATTTGTTTAGACAATCAGTAGTCGATATACACTTTCGAGCTCGTGTAGCAAGAGGAGTAGCTGTTGATAATTACAGAGCAATCACTGTTATACTCTGAGATAAGACAATGTTGTTTGAATATGTTGGTGGAAGAATGAGTCATTGATGCCCCAGTCAAAAAGATTTAATTAAATCGTTTATTACATTATAATGTCATATCATCATTTTAGTATCAGTCTCGTGGTCAGTATCGTGGTCAGATTAGAAAACTAGAATGAGTGTCGAAAGAGAGCTGTGGAATAACATTATCACTGAAACGAGGACCGATCTCAGGTGGTCCAAATAAAGTATCACTGACTGGACGTCAGCTCTTAGGCATTTCAATGACACCAAAAGATCAAAGATCGGCGCACGACTTGATATTCTTGCGTGTGCCGTGAGTGACATTGCCAAGACGGGTGATCTATATCCACTTCCTGCGGCTATACTAGGGTTTATAGCCTTTACAACCCCAGCTGTTGCAAAAGCAGCCGCATTGGGAGCAGTTGAAACAGCAGCCGGAATGAAATTAAAGAAAGCAACCGGGCAAGGATTTGCAGAGATATCCAGAAACTTGCTATCAGTAGCAGAGAAAGAGACAATTACCCAAAGTAAGCGGGAGAGAACGTAGACTCCCGAGAACTTACGTTCGCCATGAAGGAAAATTTGGACCCAAAAGAAAGATTAAATTGAAAATACTTGCATCAAATATTGATTTTCTTGATGCTGCTAAGCGATTAAAACTCAAACACTTCAAAGGTTTTTTTGAAAGATTTTATTACCAAACCAACTCAACCTAATCATGTTGGAAATCGGTATCAACAATCTTTATGGAAGTTCTCACCAGTTACTCATTGGGTTGCGTACGCAATTAATCCTCTTGGAATTATTTATTTTTATTAGTATGGACTGGCACCACCAAAGGAAGTTTTAAAATGTAGTATTCAACATTATCAACACAGACAATAACTGGTCCGCTGTACTAGACACTGTGCCATTATCAACAATGCCACTTCCTAAAGTCGTGCACGAATATACCACGTTGTCCAACATTTTAAACTGGTATTAGTGAATATACAATCGTGGATATATTGGGAAGATCATCTCGCCTGAGTAAAACGCAGCAATGTGTCTTATCTAAATACGCAACACTTTGATAATATCAGGGACGAGATAGCTAATCTCGCAGATGTGGGAGAAAATGAAGTTTTTGTTTTTCAGGATCAACAAGGACGATTAAAAACGAGTAATATCCTGTTGAAAGATATTATTCTGCGAGATGCAGATACAACAGAAAAAAACTTAGCTGTAATTGCTAAGAACAGTAAAATAAAAAACTCAGAAGAATCAGTCTTAACACTCGTGGGAGATATTGCTGTACGCATTAGAAGAATTGAGATATGTATGGCAATCTCAGTATGAGCAAAACTACAAGTATTAATGTGAGAGAACCAAAATCAGACGATGATGTGGCA
>QKMX01056277.1:0-12167 GCA_003401595.1 Venustaconcha ellipsiformis
ACATGACGCACAAGTCATTAGAGAATCGTTTTCGAAAATGGAATATTTTGTCACAAATCTCCTTTTATACCAATGCTATCGAAATACTACTTTCTGGCGGGTAAATAGCATAAATGTACAAATTCCTAGTGAACGTGATAGGTGTTTCCATCTTCCCCGTCATTGGTCAAGGCAGAAACCGCTTTGAAAGGAATAACTCGCAGTAACGGTACGGATGATTGCCCCACTAAGTTGTACTATACCACATCAGAACACACAAAGATAAAATTTAAGCCTTGGTTCAGTTCTACTAGGGAACGATACAGCTTCGCAAAATTCAAGCTGTTGGTGACGAGCGGTATGAGTGAACCCTTGACCATCTTGATGTCTCCACGGATCTCCATTTTGTCGTCAAATTAGCAACGACGCGTGTCAAAATGAGTTTCGCTGGCATCATCAGGATCGGAGAGGTGGAAGAATCCGAGGCTACTGGAGACGCGGTCACCATCCCTACAGGTCATGGTTTGCGGATGTAAAGTTGCGTTCCGGCCGAAGTGCCTCTCTTGCGGATAGAAGCTGATTTCGGATGCTTTTTCTTGGGACCTTTCTTTTCCAGCGTTTGCGACCTGGTCTTGACACCATTACTATTTTTCTTCTGGGCACGTTTGTATTGGGGAGTGGGTCTTTTTCTTGGGGATGCCTCTGGGGGTATTAAGATCCCATTTTAAGAAGCGAATTATGACACCGTCTAGAGAACCGCTACCTTAAGGTTTCAAGATGATTTGCTCTTGGTTTGAGTGTCGATGCGGAGATATGCCAATTGAGTCAAGGCCAATTTGTTTCTCTCAAAAAGGTGTTTGGTTTGATGTGGGATGTGAATGATTCCTTGCAGTAATTGACGTGCTGTCACCGTAAACTATCGTAGACTGGATTCTAAGACACACCCACGTATCTGTGGATTTTTTCTCGACTGATGTCATACAAGGCACGAATCAATTTGAGGGAAAGATGATACTGAAGGGACGTTATTTTAACGATGTGTGAGACAGACCAAAAGTGTCCGAGGCCTTCATATACTTTTTCAAGTCGACGAGTCCCTGTACATGACAAGCCCTCCGTCTTGGCACCAGTGGTGAAACAGTTGGGCACGAAATCGCGAATAATCGAGGTAGTGGGCTTTAAATACACGACTAAAAAGACGTTAGAGGTTGAAGTGGTATATTCCTACGCATGAGTCAGCCAAGGAATTCTGAACTGTTTTGGCTAGCACTTGGAATTGCGAAGAAAGTCCATTTCTTCTTCGTAATTGACCAGGGTCAAGTCCTCATGAAGGACGTCCACTTGTTTCATGCATTTGGTTTTGTCGTGAATCATCTGCAAGTAGCGGGAAGGTTCTGTCAAATACTCCGTCTTAGGTAAACACGGTCGTTGTGCCATTTTGCCTCATAAGCAATTTAACGTCACTTTGGCAAACGATCGCCTTTTATTCGTTTTTCTCGATGTGTTCGAAAGTGATACTTTTCTGCTCCCAGTATTTCTCTTTCGAAATTTCTTTTGGTCTTCGGGAGTGTGGCACCAGGAATAATATCCACTGGATTCTTGTTTCAGTTTCAAAATAGCATCTACATAATCTGCGAAAATGACTTTCTGAGTCCTGCAAGCTTTGTGGTACTGTTCTGTACTGGGAAAGTGCTTATTTTCCTACACTTTTGACAATTTGTATCTTAGGTCCAGAACTTTAAACAATTCCACAGTGACCCACGTTCCTATCAAGGCAAATTCTTCCAGTGTGTGCTGACCTTGGTCTTGGTTGCACGTTTCGACACAGGTACGGAACAAGGGAAATATCAGTTTTACTTGGCAATTGTGAGGTAAAATGTTATTATAAAAGAGTCTGGGAGGCAAGACTTTAAATGTTTGCCTCGAAACAACAGAGGTCGGCGAACTTCTTGAGAGTGTACTTTCAATGTGTAGCGTGGAACTAATACGTCTTGCAATTTATTAGTTGAAGGAATGCCACATTGTGTGTCTATTGATGGCAATCTAGCTGTAATAGGCGTTTTGCTTCCTTCGTTCTTTGGCGCGGTCTGGTTGTCGAAAGTTTTCCCAGGCTGTTATCCATTCTGCCGTATCATTTTTGTCGGCATATGTTCGTCCCAGCACGATGGCCATAGCTAAACAAACCATGTCGTGGAAATTGTTAATTTGGACGAAGCTACGTTTGATGCTACGAAGGTTGTACACCTTCCTGCATCCGTTCCCTTTGGGAAAAGAAAAGTGGGATTTGAGCCAATACTTCAGCTTTCTGCCTCTTACATTCTTCTCCTTTCTTCACGAAATCATGGGATCGTTTTATCTTTATTGCGAACAAATTAAATGACTACATTTTAAACACAATGATTCCCTTTATATAATAGGTAAGGCCAGTGTTTTCCCTATATAAAGTGTCACTGTCTTCCTCGTTATTCGTTTCGCTATCAAACCTACCTTAAAGATGGATGAGCCAACACAGATTGAACGTTCGATCAGAGTTTTGCGAAGTGACATTCGAAGGTATTCTTCAGATAAGCCCACGGACTACTTTTCCTCCATTCGAAAAAAAGCTCAAGATACATGCTGTATCTGTCAGAAGAAGGGGCATTGATCTTCAGAATGTCCACAACGTCAAAGCAAGACAAACGTCAAAAAAGACAAAGATCAAAATACTTGTTAACCTTGTCAAGAGAAAGTACATTGTTATTCAGACGGCCCCAATAAACAACTGGAGCAGAACTAAGAAGAGGTACCCTCTGAAAAGGAATAACCCAGACAAGTCCAGAAGAAAAGAAGAAAAAAGACGAGAAGAAAGTGAAAAGAGGAAAAAACCTGTAACAGTGAAGAAATTCCAAAACGAAAGAGTGAAAATACAAAGAGGGAGAAAAATTGACTTTTGAAATTGCAATTGGATTTTAAATGTGTTCCAGAGAATATAACAGGAAGAGAAAAGTGTTTCTTGATTTTGGTTTTTATAACAAGGACCTACGCTCACTCACTCATACACGTAAGTCATGGGGGAAAGTGATTTTGAGTTTTAATTGATTTTAGCAAAAATTGATTAGTCTCAATTCGATACAAGTGATGGCCCTGAAAAAAAAAGACCATTGGGTGTTTGTTTCTTCTGTTTTCTAAGTGAGCAATGAGCATTAACTATCTTATCCCTTTGCCATGGCCAATGCCTACTTCTGTACCTGCTACAGTTGATGATTTGTTAGAGATTGGTATCAGGAAGGTCCTTTACTCTTGGGTCGCATTAAAGACGTCATTTGTTTTATACTCCTTAAATTCTGTCAAAATGTCTAAGAGTACCATCACCGTCCTCTTTCTCTCCTAGACCTTATTTCTTCTCTGCTGCTTCTTCTTCTACCTGTCGTTTTCTTCTTGCCTCTTTTTCTTCTCGCTGTTTATGTTGAATGAGAAAGGCTTGTTCTGCATTTTTTCTTCTGTTGCAAAAGTTTTTCCAATTTTTCTTTGTGTCAATGCTTAAAATCCTCGACGTCCGGGAAGGAAGATGAAGGTGGTGAAGGTGCTGGTACCGGAACAAATTCTTGTGTAGAAGAGAGAAAATCAATTAAACCCCAATTAAAATCGTTCTCTTCTGGAAATAGGACTGTGTTCGCTGTGGTAGCCACTGCTATGTCATCACTTCTCTTCTCCACGTCCGGTGCACCCCAACTGATCGTCTTCTTAGTTTCCGTCATGTTCCAAGTCGATCACATTGATTTACTGCGCACAGATGCGAAAGCATCTATATAGAGAATGTGACGTCACAGGCAGCTCTCTTCTGATTGGAGGACAGTCTCCACACTATGACTGAATTTTGTAACACGTGTTAGGATTGGTGGAAAAAAAAACCCAATCCACTTCGAGCAGTTCTTTCACATTATATTCGTCTGTTCTCGTCACAAGATGTGGACAATCGTAGAATTGTCTACCCTCCTATCGTCAATTATATTCAACCTAGATTATCCCTTGTATCCCATGTTTGTTAAATCAAAATCAACTCGTTATTTTACTATTTACTTTTAAATATCATAATTACTACAATATACTACACACAGAACATTTACTTGATGTTTTGTCCAAAGTATTTTCAGAATAAACTTCCAGCTAGTGTCGACATCTTTGTCACTATGCAGACGGCAAGGAAATAGGGTTATGTTCTATCCTCTAACCCGTATAAGTGGTTGCGTGCTGTTACAGACTGACTCAATTTACATCGGCGCCACTATATTCATTTTTATACAGGAACATTCATTATTTTGGTGAAAATAACTAAAACAATATTCCTTATAGTCTACCATCAGCACGAAAGAGAAATTACATCTGACACAAAAGTAAAGTTAGTGATTTGTGTGTTATCAACGCTGTAGTAATATATCTTGTCTGAAGAGCACACATTAAAATAATGCTGCATTTCATTGGTTCTTCTATTACAATGTCAAATATATTTGCTCAATTGGCCAAGTTCTTACTAAACATCAAAAAGGGGATTTAGTTGTAAGCAGCGTTTTGAATCTGCTTCTGTTAAGGAAATCCGAAGTATTTATCTTTACTGATTGCAGCATACAGATTGTACATTAATGTAACTTTTGAACACATTCTATGACAGGGAGAGGAGAGAAGGATATAAAGAATAATTATTTATTGGTTGCCAATGATTGAAATAAAGTGTAAATAGTTGTACAAATATTTTATCTTGTTACGTATTTTAAAAAATATGGGAATAAGTGCATGTTAATAAAAGCGTTCAAGTTATTCGAAGGTTCTTAAAATAACATTTTACCGTAATGCCGATAATCGCTGCTCCAAAAATACATTTTCTAGGTCTGACACATTGATATCATTGTGTGTCTATTGCTTTTGTTAATTATCGATGATAAGAAAACATTGCAATATTAGTTCCGTTCTGGTTTGAAAACAAAATTGATTCATGGTTTTCATCTATCCCTTTTCAGTGTGGAAATCTTTGTCATGAATATGTTTTCAAATTTGTTTTATGTGGTGGTCTGTGTTTATTTTTAATTTCATAATGATCCGATATTTTCTTCCTTCCCTCTGTCATCAGTTTTGTGCATCCATATTTTTTCTACTAACTCAGGCCTATTTAGCTAGCTACTGATGATCAAGTTATGCTTTAATATTGATAAAATCGATAATTAATCATATTTCAACTCAATTCCTAGAATAAATTATGCATTTAATTTAGAGATGTCTTTATTTTCAAATTTTATAATACGTTGTTCAAATTGATTTTGATTTAGTTCATAATCCAAGAGACATTTATAATGCAAGCGTTACAATGGTTGTAATCTTCCCACATCTGTATGCAAATTATTTGATTTCTAGCAACGATAAAAATTATGGAAATTCGAAGATGGGCACGCTTTAAATTCCATTGCATCCTTGAAACCATTGCAATTACGAGTTATAGCACAATTCATGTTGGATGGTAATAACTGTTTGCAATTTATAAGACTTTGTGTATGAATAACTATTTCAAAACAGAAAATATTTTTATTCATTGAATTTTGTGCGTATTAATTTTGATTTTGCTAAAGATTTCATATCCCTCAGTAATTTGATACTCCTATATGGTGTGGAGGTGGACAAATGGATTTTGGTCATACAAGAATCACCGGTTGATAAGTGGGAATCAAATCAAAATCTAAAATAACATGTAACTATGAAAGGAAAGATGTCCTTTATGTAGAAACAGTAAGTAGACATTCCCTATGTAGAAACAGTAACTGGATTCAATATGTAGAAACAGTAACTGGATTTTCCCTATGTAGAAAAAGTAACTGGACATTCCCTATGTAGAAACGGTAACTGGATTCAATATGTAAAAGCAGTAACTGGACTCTAAATATGTATAGACAGTAACTTGACATACCCTAGGTAGAAAAAGTAACTGGATTTTCTATGTAGAAGCAGTAACAGGAAATTCAGGTAGCTAACGCCGAATTACAATTTGTAGATTTATGTATAAAGGGACATCTTTCTTGAATTGTTCACTTGGAATTCACATGGTATGTAAGACAAATCCACTGGGTTGAATTAAAATTCTAAGTAAATATCTATTTAGAGAATGCTGGTATTTGACTAAAATATCAGACTCTTCAATATGAATTTTTACCTATAAAGTGGCAGTAGATATTCAAATATTCCAAATCAGCAAAAACGAATTATGCATTTCACATTCAGAATAATTTATTTTATCACCATAATGTTGATGTGATTTTGTTCTACAAAACATTGATATGAAAAAAATAGTGAAATAAAATTCGGGATTACAATGTCTTGTACTCATTTGCTTGTTGCCCTCAAAAATCTAAATCTACAATGGACATTTTTAAATGAACACAAAGTCTCTTACATGGTTTAAATAATTTGCTTTAATTGAAGAAAAAAACGCCGCTTGGATGTATGCGTGTTGCTTGTGGTGGGGTGGGGTGAGCTCTTTATAAACTTGATCTGAGTATGCCATAAAATAACAGCAGCATACTGATAAGAAAAAAGGTGACTGAAAGGTTTCTTAGTGCCTCCAATAATGGTATTCAATACTTCGTACAATTATTGTGTCTGGGACGATGTTTGAAACATGAATATATGGTGGAGAGCATCGACCATATCAATCCTTTAGGTGTTATACCATTTTGAAATACTCTGTTTATGTTTGTGTTACCTCTGCCATGATATGTTGTTTGCAGCATTCTGTTTTCAAACAATTTAAAAAATGCATTGATATAATTTATGTAGTGATTGACGGTACATTGTGAAAAAAGTTCATAATGTGAGACACATGGTGAAAATATTCAATGAAATCTGCAAGACACCTGGTAAAATATATTACATTAAACATGTACGGCATATGATGAAAATATTATACTAAACATGTTAGACAAATATACTATTTCTCATGCAAGGCACACGGTAAAATGTATTCAACTAAACATATAATACAATTGGTCAATATACAATTAAACATGGAAGACACAAGTTAAAACTATCCAGTTAAACATGCAAGACACATCGTGAAAATATTACACTAAACATATACGGCACATGATGATCATATTCTACTAGACATGTAAGGCAAATGGTGAAAATATTATATTGCCCATGAAAGACACATGGTGAATATTCAAGTAAACATGTAAGACACAATGTGAAAATATTTATACATTTGTAAGGCACTTGGTTAAAAGGTTCGATTCCAGGCCGAGTCATACTAAATGCTGATAAACTGGTACTAGCAGCTGCTTTGATTGGCACTTAGTCGTAACAGGACTGCGCGGTCTATTGTCTTGCCAATGTGTCAGGGGGATATGATGCTACATGTCTGCGGCATGTTGCCGCAGTACTAGACATCACTATAAACTGCAACACTGCGATAGCGATATGATGGACAAATTGTTAAAGTTACGTTAGAAATCCAAATCACACACACACACACACATACACACACATGCACACACGCACACACTATTATACATGTAAGACACACGATCAAAATGTTCTATTATAATGTAAGGCACAATCGATTTCAAGGTTTTGATTGATTTACATGGGGATTTCTAGGGGGTGGGGTAACATTCTGATTTGAATAAAATAAGTATGTATTTATATCTATTTCATAAACTATTTTATTTAAGAGTATCTAATATTCTCAGTGTTCAAAACATATTACTAAACATTGAAGAGCAGTGTAATTGATGCTTTCTAATTATTAATGTTACAAGTACCGTTAAAAATATAAAGATCATGACTTTCTTGTAACAAAACTATCTTTTTCAAAAGTTTTAGTACTATGTATATTTTTACTGTTGGGATGTGATACATGTGTGGCCGATACAACATCGTTTTATATGTATCTTTTTTCGATAGTATAATAACTATTCTCGACAATACATATTTCTCAAAAACGTGTTTCTAGAGAAAATACTTCAAAAATCAATATAATTAAGCTTCCTTTAATATTGTTCCTGACCCTTTGCATCACCTGAAGCGCAATTGCCTGAGTGCGTAATGATTCATAAACTCATTACGTCAAGCAAATGTTCATATTAAGGCATACAAAAGAGGGGATTACTATTGTTTTCATCATATCTTCATGTAGACACGATTAAAAATAGAATAGTTCATAAAAGCTGACTCATTGTCCCTCCATCTGTTCCGGAAATCATGTGTAATTGCTGGAGAGGTTTTGATCCATTATCGTTTAGAATATAATCTTTATGGAGACCGTTAATGGAAATTACAGAAACCGACGCAGTAACGGAAAAATGGAATATCTAACATTTGCTTAATATTTGCGGATTTAGGTTTGACATTAATAAGGCAATTTTGTATAAACGCTTTTTTTTGCCTGTGACATAAGATACAAATATCAAAATGAGTATTGGTATTAAATATCAAATATCACTTATGTGGAATCTGTGTTGGGAATGACCAGTAATTTGAAACAAACGAGTATGAGAAGATAATTTAATTTCTTGTCATGTTGTGTATAATGAAACAGGGGAAGTATATGCCTTGCATTTTTAGGGTTCACTTTTCACACAGTCGAAATCTATCCATACACATTATGTTATTGTTTGATCTTTGCTTTAAAACATGTCTGAGTTCAGACAACACTATTTTAGTTAACAAAAGGATGCAGTACTAATGATACGGTTTTTTTTAATTGGTTTGTGCACGTTATACACACTGCCACCGCTGACACAGTTTTGCTGTTTGAAGGAAAGTTCCATTTACTTGACCCATTCTGATGGATCATTAATGAAGTTTTGTCCCAAAATACATTCTGAGATAAATAAACAGCTTTAATGCACAGTATATGATAAATGAACAACAGTAAAGTACAGCTGGAGATAAAATAAACAGATGTAATATGCTATCGAGGATGAACAAAAACAGCTGTAAACTAAAATCGGGACAAAAAAAACGTTAATGTGCAGTCTGTGATAAATAAACAGCAGAAATAAACCGTCTGGATAAGTATAAATAAAAAGAAATCTGGGTATGTATAAATATGTAGACGTCTGGGTAAGTAAAAATAAATAGAAGTCTGGGTATGTATAAATACATAAAAGTCTGGGTAAGTGTAAATATATAGAAGTCTGGGTAAGTATAAATACATACAAGTCTGGGTAAGTATAAATAAATAGAAGTTTGGGTAAGTATAAATAAATAGAAGTCTGGGCAAGTATAAAATAAAGAAAAGTCTGGGAAAGTATAAATAAACAGAAATCTGGGTAAGTATAATTATATAGAAATCTGGGTAAGTTTAAAACAATAGAAGTCTAGGCAAGCAAAATTAACAGAAGTCTGGGTAAGTATAAATATATAGAAGTCTGGTAGGTATAACTAAACAGACGTCTGGGTAAGTAAAAAAAAACAGACGTCTGGTAAGTATAAATAAACAGACGTCTGGGTAAGTATGAATAAATAGAAGTCTGGGCAAGTATAAAAAAAAGACAGAAATCTGGGTAAGTATAAATATATAGAAATCTGGGTAAGTATAGATAAAAATGAAATCTGGGTAACTATAAATAAATAGAAGTCTAGGCAAGTATAAATAAATAGAAGTCTGGGTAAGCATAAATATATAGAAATCTGGGTAAGTATAAATAAATAAACGTCTGGTAAGTATAGCTAAACAGACGTCTGGGTAAGTAAAGTAAACAGACGTCTGGTAAGTATAAATAAACAGACGTCTGGGTAAGTATAGATAAATAGAAATCTGGGCAAGTACAAATAAATAGAAGTCTGGGTAAGTATAAATGAATAGAAGTCTGGATAGGTATAAATAAACAGAAATCTTAGTAAGTATAAATAAATAAAAGTTTGGTAAGTATAAATAAATAGAAGTCTATGCAAGTATAAATAAAAGAATCTGGGTAAGTATAAATACATAGAAGTGTGGGCAAGTACAAATAATTAGAAGTCTGGTTGAGTATAAATGAATAGAAGTCTGGGTAAGTATAAATAAACAAAAGTCTGGGTAAGCATAAATAAACAGACGTTTGGGTAAGTAAAAATAAACAGAAGTCTGGGTAAGTACAAATAAATAGAAGTCTGGGTAAGTATAAATAAACAGACGTCTGGTTAGTATAAATAAATAGACGTCCGGGTAAGTATAAATAAATAGAAGTCTGGGTAAGTATAAATAAAAAAAAGTCTGGGTAAGTATAAATGAACAGAAGTCTGGGTAAATATAAATAAACAAAAGTCTGGGTAAGTATAAATAACAAACGTCTGGTAAGTATAAATAAAAAGACGTCTAGGTAAGTATAAATAAATAGAAGTCTGGGTAAGTATAAATAAATAAAAGTCTGTGTAGGTATAAATGAATAGAAGTCTGGGTATGTATAAATGAATAGAAGTCTGGGTAAGTATAAATAGACAAAAGTCTGGCTAAATGTAAATATATATAAATCTGGGTAAGTATAAATAAACAGACGTCTGGGTAAGTATAAATACACAGACGCTGATAAGTATAAATACATAGAAGTATGGGTAAGTATAAATAAACAGACGTGTGGTAAGTGTAAATAAACAGACGTCCGGGTAAGTATAAATAAATAGAATTCTGGGCAAGTATAAATAAACAGAAATATGGGTAAGTATAAATTTATAGAAATATGGGTAAGTATAAATAAATATAAATCTGGGTAAGTATAAATAAATAATAGTCTTGGTAAGTATAAATAAATAGACGTCTAGGCAAGTATAAATAAATATAATTCTGGGTAAGTATAAATAAACAGACGTCTGGGTAAGTATAAATATGTAGAAATCTGGGTAAGTATAAATACATAGAAGTCTGGGTATGTATAAATAAATAGAAGTCTGGGTAAGTATAAATAAACAGAAGACAAGTAAATAAAATGCAGTAATCTAATAAAAAGTAGCAGTAATTGGGAAACAATGTTTTCTTCTATCTGTCTTTTATCGCAAAAAAAAGTTTTACATTAATAAACGCATCACAACTGACAACTTTTGTTTAAATCAAGGATACTTAAAATCTCGATTTTCTTTAGTTTTGTTGTTGTTGTTGTTGTACGGTTGAACGCCATTTTTCAGCACAAGATAAGTTATACATGGCAGTCAATGTAAATGGTGGAGGAAGAACCCCTCCCCCCCTTAAAAAAAATAGGAAAGAATCACCGACCCACGAGAAGCTACTGGCAAGCGTTCCCACATACCCACATCGGTCGAATCCGAGACTCGAACCCACACAGACAGAGGTGATACTTCTTTTAGTTTCATAATTGATTTCAAAATATAATATGAAGCAATAATAAATTAATAACAAGTGCATTATTATATAAAGTGATTGTTGATTTTCCAGTACCTGCATGACAACACATACCATCAAATAGTTTTACCAGAGCTGTAACAATCTCGATATATTTTTCGAGGGATATCAGTAATAAGTTTTTTTAATGACATGTTGAATTAAAACAAATGGTTCATTTTTCAATGGCATTGAAATATTGCTTCAGAGCTCAACTGTTATCAGGGAAGCGGGCATCAATATAGAATTTAGTTGTCGATGATAGTTTCACACCAAAATAATTCAGTCTATAAACTATACTCAAATTTTGAGCACACGGTTTCCTTGCCCAATTTGTCGTTAACAGTATCATACATAAATAAACTTTTATTGCGTGAAAAATATTAAGGCCAATTGCAGGTGTCAGATGGTAGCAAAATATGTACTTTTGCACATGAAAGTAAAAAGGATAATATAAACAAGCTGAAATTACAAGTGTATTTATATCCCTAAGACATATTTTTAATGTTGTACATAGCTGCTTTGATACGTATTTATTTCACAAGTTACAAGTTTACTTTGGACATTTTGAAGAAAATTGAGGGAATCTACCTTTAATAAACTAGATGGATAGAGAGATAAATAAAAAATGAATAAATACATGTGTTGGTGAAAATACTCGTTAAATCTAAAATAAAATCAAACTTAATTTAATATTCTAAAATTGCAATCAGTTATAATAATATAAAATTCTAATAGATAATTTGGAATGTATTTATTTATTTCTCAAGCAACCCCGAGTGGCCGAGTGGTCTAAAACGTTGTAACTTACGGATCACTGCCATCTCACCGCTGTCTGCGTGGGTTC